>SKCR01049143.1:0-39685 GCA_019454045.1 Zanthoxylum bungeanum
ACGACACCACAGGTGGAAAGTTTGGAACGACAAAAAAAAAGCGAATTAATCCATCGATTGAAGAACCACCGCAGCTGGAATTAAAGCCACTTCCGAGCCATCTCAGGTATGCATTCTTAGAAAACTCTTCTGATTTACCTGTGATTATTTCTTCATCGCTAACATTGGAGCAGGTAGACCGGGCCGGCGGTTCGGTTCGGTTCCAAACCGGAACCGAATCGTCCGGTTCCGTTTCCACTTTGTGTGGAACCGGAACCGAACCGGTTAATTCCGGTTCAGTTTCGGTTCCACACTAAAATGGAACCGGAACCGGAACCGAACCGTTCGGTTCCGGTTCCGGTTCCATTCAGTTTTTTTTTTTTACTTTTTTGAAAATAAAAGTTAAATTACAAATAATTACATTAAATTATTTTTTTGAAATTAATAACAAATAAAATTACATAATTACAAATAAAATTATGTAAATTACAAATTACGTTAAATTACATTACATAATTACACTAAATTACAAATAAAATTCTTATCTAAAAAATTAAAAATATATATTATTGTATAAATTCAATCTGGTTCCGGTTGGAACCGAACGGTTCCAATGGTTCCAACCGGTTCGGCTAGGGGAGGAACCCTAACCGAACCGGTTAGGTTCCGGTTCGGTTCCGGAACCGGAACCAGAACCGTTTGGAACCGGAACCTTCCGGTTCCAACCGGTTCGGTTCCGGTTCCGAACCCGAACCTTGGCCGGGTCTAGGAGCAGGAAGGTAAGTTGCTGAGAGTGTTACGAGAGCAGAAGAAAGCCATTGGCTGGACTATAGTAGACATTCGAGGCATTAGTCCATCATTTTGCATGCACAAAATTCTGATGAATGATGAGTACAAAGCCACAGTAGAGGATCAACGGAGACTAAATCCAATCATGTAGGAGGTCGTGAAGAAAGAAATTATCTAATGATTGGATGCCGGCATCATTTACCCCATCTCTGACAGTACGTGGGTGAGTCTTATGCAATGTGTGCCGAAGAAATGAGGAATTACTGTAGTCACAAATGAAAAGAATGAGTTGATTCCAACAAGAACGGTGACTGGATAAAGAGTATGCATGGACTACAGGAAGTTGAACAAAGTAACAAAGAATGATCATTTTTCGCTATCATTCATTGATCAGATGCTAGACAGATTGGCGGGGTCATGAATTCTATTATTTTCTGGACGGATACTCGGGGTAAAATCAGATTGCCATTGTCCCAGAAGATCATGAGAAAACCAATTTTGCATGTCTGTATGGTACTTTTGCTTGCCGCAGGATTCCATTTGGACTATGTAATGCTCCTGCCACATTTCAATGTTGCATGATGGCCATCTTTTCAGACATGCTGGAACAAAGTATGAAGGTTTTCGTGGATGATTTTTCTATGTTTGGAGACTCGTTCGACCACTGCTTGCAAAATCTAGACAAAGTGTTACAAAGATGCGATGACACCAACCTGGTACTCAACTGGGAGAAATGCCACTTCATGGTGCAAGAAGGGATTGTCCTGGGATATCGGATCTCACAAAAGGGAATTGAGGTAGACAAAGTAAAAATAGAGACAATAGAAAAACTACATCCACCATCATCCGTCAAAGGGATTCAGAGTTTCCTCGGACATGCAGGATTTTACAGAGATTTATCAAAGACTTCTCCAAGATTACTAAACCTCTGTGCAATCTTCTGGAGACAGACGTGCCATTCAACTTCACCAAAGAATGCCACCAAGCCTTTGAGATCTTGAAACAGAAGCTGGTCTCTGCCCCCATCATAGTAGCACCAGGTTGGACGCTTCCATTTGAGGTGATGTGCGATGCTAGTGATTTTGCTGTAGGTGCAGTTTTGGGACAACGCAAAACAAAAATTTTCCACACTATTTACTATTCCAATAGAACTCTGAATGAAACACAACTCAACTACACAACAACTGAAAATGAGATACTTGTAGTTGTGTTTGTTTTTGATAAATTATGCTCCTATCTGCTGGGTCCCAAAGTGGTGGTCTACACAGATTATTCAGCAATCAAATACCTGATCACGAAGAAAGATGCCAAACCTAGATTGATCTGTTGGGTGAATCTGCTGCAAGAATTCGATGTGGAGATCTGAGACATGAAAGTGACAGAAAACTAAGTGGCAAATCACTTATCAAGGCTTAAGAATGGAGAAACAGTTGGCAATGAACTGACAATCAAAGAAACCATTCCAGATGAAAAGTTGTTTGGCATCAGACAGCAGGATGTCCCTTGGTATGCTGACTATGTTTGCCAATTTCTAAGAAAAATGGATGAGAAGCTTGTCCCTGACGCATAGACGTCATTCAAGCGTTACTTCTTGTAAATATTATTATCTCTTTGTCTTTAACTAATAAATGTGATTTGTTTTTCTCTTTTATTTTCTTTGACGGGATCCATACCTTTTAACTTTCACGATATATTTTACTGTTTAGTTAATAATTGTCATTTGGCAGGTACTAGTGCTATTATTACTCACCCTTTTTATGGTTCTATAAATTCAGCTCGTCATTGCACTCTTGAAGACATCCAGAGTTGAGAAATAAAAAAAAAACAAAAAAAATAAAAAAATGGAAGCAACCTCAAGAAGATGAGTTGTTAACATCTGTGTTTTGCGGTACTAGTATTGGATCTAAACCAGAGTACGTTGAGGCAGCACATGAATTGGGTAGAGTCATAACTGAAAGGAATTTGCACCTAGTATATGGCGGTGGTAATCTTGAACTAATGAGGTACGTTTCAAGGGCTGTACATGAAGGAGGTAGTAAAGTTATGGGAATCATCCCGAAACCTTTGGTAGAAGCGAATCGTATAGGACCATCAAAGGGAAAGGAACTTATCATGCCATGTATGTCTGAAAGACTGGTTGAAATGATTAATTGAGCTGATGCTTTTATTACTTTTCCAGGTGGCTTAGGCACGTTGGAGGAAATTTTTACTGTGCTATCTTGGGCGAACTTGAACATACACCAGAAACCAATTGGACTGTTTAACATTGATGGATTTTATGATTTTCTTTGTGTGTTTCTTGATGATGCCAGGAGAAATGGGTTCGTGTCAAAACCTGTAAAAGATATCCTCTTCACTGCCAAAACTGCCCATGATTTAATTGACCAATTTTTAGCCTTTGAACCACAAATTGACTCTATCATTTCCAAGATTAACTGGTCTGATAATGGTCATGGTAAAAAGCATCGGATTAACCTGGATCTTAACCTTTAATTTTCTTTTTAAGATGTATAATTTCAACTAATCAGGTGCTGTTTTCTAAACTCCCCTACCTTTTAGACATTGGGGACAATGTCTTAATTAGGTTTGGGGGAGGGGAATAGTTGATTAGTATCTTTTTTTTTCGTTGTGTTGTTTTTGCTTGGTTTTTAGTCAAAAATTTTAAAAAAATTCAAAAAAAAATGTTTTTAACAAATATAAAAAAATATTTGTGTTTTTATGTTTTTAATTTGACTAACGAGGTGAAATTGGTGTGAGATAGCTGAGTAAAGAATTTCCACTTCTGGGATGTATCTCAACCTATTTCGTAACAAGTTAATTTATGTTTATTTCCTTTTGAATTATTTAATTTGTGAATTCTCCATAATTCTGACTAAATTGGATCTTTATATGCTCAGTTGACAAGTATTATCAACATGCATGGTAACATACAGCCACAAGTTGTAATTGAAAAGTTTGTAATATCCAGTGCTCTAGTTTAATTGGAGGAAGCATCTAAAAAAACGATGGAATAAAAAAAAATTAAACATCTGAGATCCGAGTAATTAAGTCCATATGGGTTTTTAACACCTAGTGCCCTAAAACCAACCGGTTTAGGATTCACTGGCACAAAGCTCGCTACATGGATTGAAGATGTTGTAAATAAATAAAAGAAAAAAAAAGATATATGAGATCTGAGATCTGAGTAATTGAGTCCACATGAGTGTTTTAACACATAGTGCCTTAAAACCAACTGGTTTGGGAGTCACTGGCCCAAAGCTCGCTACATGGATTAAAGATGTTGTAAATAAATAAAAGAAAAAAAAAAGAGAAAAGAGAAAAAAAAAATCCATTGCCAAAAAAGGTGTGAATTCTGATATAATTTTATGATAAAAATATTACTCTCTTTTCAACTACACTTATGGATATTGTGGGCACAATGAGCTGATTAATACATTGTTGGTTTTTTATATGAAGAATGGTAAAAATAATAGGAGAATTTACTTATTTAGTAATTTAGAAAGAAAGAAAACAACTATTAACTTGGATAAGAAGTTTCACTTGTTTGATCTTTTTGCTTTTGTGTGTATTTGACGTTTGTGGGTATCGTCACTGTAAGCCCTCACGAGACTACAACTCGTCCACTAGGGACACCTAAGGGTTTAAAGGCTTGTTGCATACGCCAAATGCAACCGTGATCCATACGAAAGTGGCTTAGTTTAATTTTATTTTAAAGTTGTTTATTGCATTTTATTTTGTTGTTTTGCTCAAGGACTAGCAAAATGTTAGGTTTGGGAGTGTGATAAGCAGTAAATATATCAGTATTTACCATCCATTTTACTTAATATTTTGTATAGTTTCTTGATTTTTGTGAATATTTTGAAGTAATTTGTGTATTTTGTAGATAAATAAGGTTATTTGGGTGTTTGCATCTGACCATCGACAGAGGCTTTTGGATAATTTTGTGTTTCAGGTTAATAAATTGATATATTGTACAAACATGAGATAACCACTTCATCTTTAAAAGATATTGGAAAAATACACAACCCTAGATAGTTTAATAATATTAAATTTTCCTTTTATCTACATTCTCACTGTTTTATTTACTTATTTTAGTTTAAAATCACCATCCAATCAACAAACCAATCTATTGGGTACTCGTAAATATTCAACTTCATAAATTGATAGTTAAGGTATTAAGTCCTCATGGGATCGATACATTTTATACTACTTGAGCGATACGTGTGTTTGCGTTACGTGAGTGATTTCACCAATCAATTAGCATCCACATTTGTGTTGTCGATGCTAAATACAGACATTTTGCATCGCCACTATGGTAACACTAAATCTATTTAATAATATTTAAAAAATAAATATTATTAAAATAAATATATGTAATTATCAGTAATTACATATATATTATAAATATATTTTATTTTTTAAAAATTTAAAATTAAAATTAAATTATTATTATATATAAAATAAATATTTTATTACATTAAATAAAAAAACATACAGGACGATTGATCGGGATCAGTGTTACGTCTGTCGGGCCTAGAGAAACTGTGAAGGTCAATGCAGCATTGTCCTGAGCGTGCTCCTCATTCTCCATCTCTAGTCATTCCAGTCGGCTTTGAGTCAGCTTCAACTGATCCCTCAAGATAATGACCTCCTCTGAGGAGCCGGACGATCGAGAAGCAGCCACCGCACCTTTTAATAAATGCCAAGCCCGACGTTGTAAGAGGTGGTGCTCTGGAACATTTGACACAAAGCTCCTCATCAGCCAAATGGTGTAAGCCCTGCATGAGTGTAGCACCCCGGTAATTCCGAAGACTACTATATTATAGGTGGCATAATACATGATATAAATCATGCTCAAGCATATATGTGCTCGTGAAGTACTTTTGAACATTCGATAAATTCTTTGCAGTTCCGATACGAAATTTATTTTATGTTCTATTTGAGATATCCCTTAGTATTTGGGCCATAACCTTTTCATATGATCTCTGTTTTTATGAATTTTATATCGTCGGAAAGTTAAGACTACGACCTACAATTTCTATGTTTGAAATTTTTCCAAATTTGAAACAGAAGTAGGCCAAAAATCATAATTTACGTGGCTGCTATAGTGAATTTCGAGTAAGGTCTAGAATTGAGTAATGTGGCACAATCTTAGTCACCCATTTCATTATAAAAATTAGCCATTTGGCTATAAATAAGACATTATTCACTCATCCCTCTCAACTCTCCAAAAAAACGTGAATGGTTGAAGGATTTGTCTCTAAAATTTTCTTCATTTTCCAATGCCATTTTTGAAGATTAAAATGATAATCTCAAGCTTCATTCCAAGCGTGTGAGTCCTTATAATCATTTTCTTCTCTAATTTTTGACTTGTGCATGTATTTTTGTTCTTATTTTCGAAATGCCTATGAACCTTAGTTTCCAACCTTGTGCATTTGAACTTGAGATAAGTTAATAGCATGTGTAATCATACATTTTCATGTTGATAAAAGCATGTATTAGGCTTGTTTATCAAAATGCCCAAGTTTTCCAATTTTAGAGGGGGCTGACCGAAGGAGGATAATGGAATGGGGTTGATTTTTTTGTTGTGTTTTGATGAAAAATAATGTGGTGTAATCAAGCCCTTGGCCAATTGTGTATGGATTGTTATACCTTGTGATTAAATGATACTAGATAATGGTTTGTGTTTGATTGATGATATGAAATGAGTTTATGTTAAGTTGAGTTGAAGTTTGGTTGATAGTGTTGGGGATTGCTTTGGGCATTTTCATTGAAGAGTTGATACTTGACCCTGAAATCAGGATAGCGTGGTGACGCGTAATCAGAAGGTGTTCTCTACCTCGGGTCTGGTCGTGTGGGCGTCGCGATGCGTAACCTAAAGGTACTATCTGCCGCGGGTCTGGTCGTGTGGGCATCACGACGCTCAATATATGGTATCGCGACGCATGGCATGAAAATGCATTCTGCCTCAGTTTTGTTGAGTGGGAGTCGCGACGCTCAACCCTTGGCTTCATGACGCGGAATTAGAGGATGCTTTCTGCCTCAAGTCTAACCGAGTGAGAGTCACGACACGCAACATATGGCATCGCGATGATTAACCCTTTTTCAGGATCAGTTTTAGCCCATTTCAATTTCATCTTATGATGTTATGGGCCACCCTATGGGTTTCGTATCAGCACATATACACACAATATGTTATGTTACAAGCATAATTCATGACTTATGTACTGATTAAGTTTATCGATTATAGATTATCGGCATGGACCTCAAGTTCTTCGACAAAGTAAAGTAGTGTCAGCTATATTCTGAATCTGTCAGTGGATATTTCTTTTCAAATTTATATTTACTTGCTTTTAATTTTAGACTTACTTTTAAGCGTTTTAGGGCGTTAGCCAAGTAGATTTCTAGTTATTTAATAAATGAGAATGTTTTGAAAAGTTTTGAGTTTAAAAGCATGATTTTAGTGATTTTTGGAGGCATGGGGGAAAAGCCCACCTCAGATGTAACTTGGAATTGATTGATCCAGTAACATGAGCACATGTAGATTCAGGACTATGGGGACGACGATACGTAATGCCCTTAGGTCTTAGTTCAGGACTAAGGATGATAGATGCCTCTAGATCCAAGTTTAAGGATCAGGATTATGGCATGGATTAGCACTTCTGGCTCTCGTTCAGTGGCTTGGGGTGTTAGTGTCCTACACATGCCCAAGGTCTCTAAACAATGATTTGTGTGTGAATTAATCAAAATAAGTTGCGGAAAAGACTTACATTGATCGGTTATGAAATTCGAAATTTCCAACGGATGTAGAAGCTCCAAGCCTTGTTGTTGAGTTCCAAACTCTCGGTTGAGTTTCCCTATCACCTGGATTTAACTCTCAATGTGCTAGCAATGGTGAATTTTTGCAACAAAATTTCAAGAAGAGGGGGAGATAGATTCGGCCACAAGGAGAAAGAGAGAGATGATGAATAATTCACTTTCTAAAAGTGTGTTGACTTAGTTGATATGTTAATAAATCCAATTTATTTATTGCCAACCACCACAAGTTGACAAGTGATGTGAGTTGTGGGTCCCACCCACTTAAATCCCAAATTCAAGTTAGCTTACACAACACACTTTGGGCCCAGATTTGTTTAGTCCGATTAAACGAATTTTCCGTCGCTAAATAATTAAATCCAATTTAATTAAATAATAATGCCTCGCAAAATTATTATGAAAGTCGCTTACGAATTAATTCCAAATTAACTCGTTCGCTTGAATTAAAATCTAATTTTAATTCCGAATTGAAATCCAATTTCAATTAATATATCCAATATATTATTTTAGCCCAAATAAATAAATTAAATAGAAAAATCAATTTAGCTATTACATTTATTTTACCGATTAATTCCAAATTAATCGTGTTCTCTCTTCTAGACGAATTTAATCCCAGATAAATTTTCACCGTAATTAATCCCATATTAATTTTCTCTCTCATAATTAATCCCAGATTAATTCTGTTCGAGTCAAATGTCATTGGTGAATCTTTGGGAAGCGACCCAAGAGATCATTGGATATGTTGGCAGTAAATACGGTTGTCGGACTATCCGACATGTGGGTACCCCGTACCACGTTCTCACCGATTTACAAGACATGATTGGCTTCTAGCAAAGCACCGTGCCTACCCAATTCTCTAGAAATATTCAACGAAGAATATATAATCTGTATTAGGCATAGTATAAAATATATTGCGTAATACGATCCAGTATCGGATATCACATGCTAGGCCTAGGGCTGGAATTGTGTCTGCCCCGTATGAAGCATATATCGGATCACTAGCGTAATATATTGCGTGATCATCATCTCCATATGCGTAATATATTGCGTGATCATCATCTCCATATGACTGAAGTGATACTTCCATCTTGACATCACACCCAATACACTACGATTCTCAGTAAACCTAGAAGAGGCATACACAAAACCTGTTAAAGCTCCGGACGACCAAAACAAAAGCGTATTGATTGTCGCAAGTATTAGCGATGTAAGTCTCAGGTTAAGACCACATACACCTACCCTGATTCGGATTCCCATAGACACATAGTCATAATACCAATGAGACTTCGAGGGGTCTATCCAGAGTGAAGTTGTTCCCGGTCCAACGGCTAACAGAACCTCCTATCACACTTGCATAAGTATCCAATACTTAAATATATGAGAACTATGCCGTTAAGCTTCCATAACGCGCACAAGTGTAATACTAGCCTATTCCGCATTATCGATGTCTAGTCTCAATAATACTACGACTAGAGATATTTAATGATTAAATCTTTCATGGATTAATATTGTCTCATATCTTATTAATCTGGTACTAATCATATGGACTTTTATCATTTATATATCCAAGTAATCCAATTACAAAATGATAAAAGAACAATTTCCTTTGTTACATAGTTAATTTGTACATAAACAACTTGTCTTTTACAAATAGTGATGCTATGGGTCATAATTGTCCAACAATCTCCCACTTGGCCTATAGCCAATCACTCAAGTGTCCAACACCTGAACTATGTATGGGTCGCTCAAACTTTTGCTGAGAAATAGCTTTCGTCAGCGGATTTCTAAGGTTATCATCTGAAACGATCTTTTCGATCTTCACATCGCCACAATGTGTGATCTCACGAATCAGATGAAACCGTCGAAGTACATACTTGGATCATTGATGAGATCGTGGTTCCTTAGTCTGTGCTGTAGCCCAGCTCAGCTGCTAACAGAACTACTCCTAATCCAATTAGGAATTTATAGATCCAAAATGCTTCTATTGCTGCCTCAGCCGCAACAATGTATTCCTCTTTTGTTGTTAAATCGGTAACAGTATCTTTCTTGGAAGATTTCCAGCTCACTGCTCCGTTATTCAAACAAAATATATACCCTAATTGCGACTTACAGTCGTCTTTATCGGTTTGGAAACTTACATCGGTGAACCCAGTCACCTCAAGTTCTCAATCTCCATAGACTAAGAATGCATCTTTAGTTCATCTAAGATACATAAGGATGTTCTTAACATCAATCCAGTGACCATCACCTGGATCGGCCTGATAGTGACTGCAGATGCTCAAAGCATATGAGACACCAGGTCGCGTACATGTTTGTCAATGTACGAATTCTCGGAGAGTGCCAATAACTTTTAGATCTATCCCAGTAGATCCTTATTCCTATAATAAAGGTTGCATCTCCCAAGTTTTTCATGGATAATCTTAATGAAAGCCAAGCTTTCACCGATTTTAGTATGGGAATGTGATTACTAAGAAGCAATACATCATCAACATATTGGACAATCAATGTCAGTGCGCTCCCACTAACCTTCTCATATACACAAGAATCATATTCGTTTTGAATGAAACCATATTCCATTATTATGATCTCATCAAAATGTTGGTTCCAAGAACGTGATGCTTGCTTCAATCCATAAATGGATCGATTTAACTTGCAAACCTTGTTTGCATGTTTTGGCACGATAAAACCGTCAGGCTGTTGCATATAAACATCCTCCAAAAGGTTTCCGTTAAGGAAAACGGTTTTGATGTCCATCTGCCATATTTCATAATCGAAATATGCAGTAATAGGAAGCATTATCCGAATAGATTTAATCATGGCAACGGGTAAAAGGTTTCGTCGTAATCGACACCATGTCAATGACGATACCATTTCTCTACAAGCCTAGCTTTGTATGTTTGTATGTTGCCATCAATGTCCGTCTTCATTTAAAGACCCATTTACTACCAATAGGCACAATGCCTTCTGGTACATCAACCAGTGTCCAAACTTGGTTGGTATACATGGAATCCATTTCAGACTTCATGACATCTTGCCATAAAGCGGAGTCGATACCTTTTATCGCTTCCTCATACGTAGCCCGTTCATCTTCCTCAATAAGATTAATATCTACATGAGGTGAGATCAGAACCCATACCTCTCAGGTTATTTTATGACTCTCTCTGACCTAAGCGGTTCTTGTGTATTAGAAGATTATGGAACAGTCTCATCCATGATGAACTGTTTGTGTTCCATGACGAGGTCGGTGCCAGAAACAGTATCACTCCAATTTTCATCGAGTTCTACTTTCCTCCCACTTACCACTGCATTTATGAATTCATTTTCGAGGAAAACTGCATGGAGAACAACAAATATTTTTTTCTTTTGTGGGTTGTAGAAGTAATATCCTTTGGTTTCCCTAGGATAACCTACAAATAGACACTTATCCGATTTGGGTTCTAGTTTGGTACCATCCAAACGTTTAACGTATGCCCAGCATCCTCAAATCTTCAGGAATGAGAAATTTGGTTTCTTTCCTGTCCTTATTTCATATGGAGTCTGTCCAACAGACTTTGACGGAACCTTATTTAAAATAAGTATTGCATTGTTCAATGCGTATCCCCAGAAGGAAATTGGTAGCTCAGTGCGACTCATCATTGACCTTACCATGTCCAATAAAGTTCGGTTCTCTGTTCGGACACACTGTTCAATTGCGCTGTTCGGGAGGAGTCCACTGCGAAAGAATACCATATTCTTTCAAGTAATCGAGAAAATCATTGCTCAAATATTCTCCATCACGGTCCGACCGTAATATTTTAATACTTTTTCCGGTCTGTTTTCTACTTCGTGTCGAAACTCTTTGAATTTCTCAAAAGTTTCCGACTTGTGTGTCATAAGATACACATAACCATAACGCGATGCAACATCCGTAAATGTTACGAAGTATTCACATCCACCTCTAGCCTAGCTAGATATGGGCCCACATACGTCATTATCAACGAGGGCTAACAGCTCGGTGGCACGTACACATTTACCGCTAAAAGGCGTTTTAGGCATTTTGCCTAATAAACAAGATTCGCAGACATCATATGAATTAGATCAAATTCGTCCAAGTATCCACTCTTCGAAAGTGTGGATATACGAGTCTTGTTAATATATCTCAGACGACAATGCCACATATAAGTTTCATCCGTGTTACTCAATCTGAGCCTTTTATTTGTCATGTTATATGTTTGAGATTCATTTATATTCAAAATATAAAGAACCATTATTAACATCTGTTGTACATATCAAAATGTCATCTTTATATACAAAACACGAGTGTTCCTGAATACAAAGGTATACCCGCATCGGGTTAACTATATATAAAGATGATGTTCCTAGTCAAACTAGATACAAAACAACAGTCACCTAATGTAATTACATGCCCCAAGGGCAGAGACAAAACATAAGTCCCAACGACCAAAACAGCGACTCTCGTCCCGTTTCCGACTAGTAGGTTGATCTCGCCTGAAGCCAGTCTCCTGCTAATCAGCAGATCCTGCACATCAGTACATATGTGAGTACCACATCCAGAATCAAAAATATAATTTTTAAAACCAGTAGTGGACATGTTTATAAACAAACATACTGAAGCCGGAGCCTTGCTCGTCTTCACTTCCTTCATGTATGCCTTGTATTAACGGCAGTCACACTTCTAGTGACCCCGTTTGCCACAATGTAAGCAGACATCTTGGGATATGTCCTTAGTCTTCCCAGAAGACTGTGATGATTTGGCCTTGCCCATTTTCTTTTTTTTCTTCACACCTCCAGAAGCCTTCGGCCAAGCCTTAGCCATCTGAGATGTCTAAGTAAGATGTGCCTCGCGCTTCTTGCCCTTCAGAAGCTCTGGCTCTGCTTCTTTCAGCATCGCCATCAACTCTCCAATAGTCTTTCTTGGTTCATCATGTTGTAGTTCATGACGAACCTGCCCCAGCATCGGGCAGAGACTGTAAGATCAAATCTATAGAAGTCTCGGCCTCGAAGGTTATGCCCAGATGACCTAGCAGTTCGATGTCAGCAATCATCTGTGACACATAGTGCTCGACAGATGTACCCTCTGACATTCGCGAGCGAAAGAGGTCCTTTTACAATTCATACTTTTGAGATCTAAGATTAGATATGTGGAGGTCCTTCAATTTCAGCATCATACTATAATGATCCAATCCTTTATTCTGACGACGAAATTGAGGAGTCATTGTGACGGCGTAAACACACACGTATAACGCAAGCGCACGTATCGTTCAAGTAGTATAAAAATATCGATCCCACAAGGACTTAATTCCTACTGTTGTTATTAATTGTTGATACTATTTATTTACAAATATCTAATTATAGGGAGAATGGAATTGATTGCTTGAAATGATTTGATTTGTAGATTTATTAATATAATAAAAAGACAAAAGAAAATACTAAGGAAATAAAAGACTCAAAGATCTAGGGTTGTGAATCTTTCTAATATCAATTAAAAGATGAAGTAGTTAAATTATAGTTGGGTAAATTATTGAATTATTAATCTGGAACACTAATTATGTAAAAGCCTCTTCCGAATGATCATTTACAAATACCTAGTATAATCCAATTGAACCATATGTCTATGTCAATTAAATTACCTAGATTCATTAAGATGAGTTCCAATTATGACTACCCCCGCCCAACAGGTATATTCCTATCCTGTAAGGAAATCTATTAAAGGTTTATCTATCCTTAAAGAAGATCGTGGATTGTTGAGACTAAGGTCTTAAACTTAAAATCCCTATGTCTAGTTCATTTTAAGTTTATCTAAATCAATTTTATTAATGGCCAATTAATAAAAAGGCATTAAGATTATGACTCAATAAAATCTTTTAAATTACTCAAACTATAATCTAACCCTTTTAAAACCGGTTATATTAGATTTTATCACAACCCTAGATATTTAATTTAGTTACTATACATAATTAAAACTGATATAAACTTAAAAGACAGAAAATGAAATTGCAGAAAGTAATTAAAATAAATAAATGAAATGCTAAGGTAAAAGGAAATAACTTCTACTATATATATTTAGATATCTCCCATAAATAATAATATATAACTTGTGATATTTTAAACCAACCGTCCAGAATGGCGGTATCCTGATTAAGTCAAATTCAAATATACCAGCCATAAGGCGGAACAGAAATATAAATTTAAACCAACCGACCTAGAATGGCGGTATCCTCATTAAGTCAGGTTTAAACCAGTTTAAATGAATAACCAACCGACCTAGAATGGCGGTATCTTTTATTAATTCAGATTTTAAATAGTTTATATATCATATTTTAAGGGAGATTAATCTAAATAGCAAAAGTAAAAGAATTACCTTATTACCTCAGCATAGAGACGTTACCCCCTCATGGATGGTTAGAATTACTACTACAAAGCGAAATAAAACTGAATAAAGAAGAAAATATGAAGAACTCTCAATTTATTTATAAGGATTTCAGAGGAAGAGGTACATTTGAAACTAAAAATTCGAAATCTATTTATAGGAAAAAAAATCTAATTTTTTATTATTATTTTCTGATTTTTATTATTTATTATTTTCTGATTTTTATTTTTTTATTATTATTTTTTGGATCGCTGAATTTTCGACACGTGGCATGGTGTGCTAAAAATGACGGCTCGTTGAATCTTTGACACGTGGCATGGCATGGTGGTTAAATTACTAAAAATACCCTCGGTGTCGGGATGCCCAAAATACCAAAATACCCTTTTCGCCAAATTTCACAATTTTGCTCCAAATCACCTCCAGAATATCTTGAAACTTTATTTCGGTGTCGGGATGTCCAAAAATTACCAAAATTTTGTGTCGGGACGTCCAAAATTACCAAAATAACATTTTTGCCAAATTTCACCAAATTTCACAGTTTTGCTTCAAATCACCTCCAGAATGTCCTGAAACTTTATTTATCTACAAAAAATAACACAAAACACATCAAAATATTCACAAAACTCAAGAACTATACAAAATATTAAGTTAAATGAGTGGGAAATAGTGATACATTTATCACTCATCACACCCCCAAACCTAACATTTTGCTAGTCCTCGAGCAAAATAAAATAACATAGTAAATTTAACTAAGCCACTTTCGTAGGGATCACGATTGCATTTAGCATATGCAACAAGCCTTTAAACCCCTAGGTGTCCCTAGTGGACGAGTTGTAGTCTCGTGAGGTTTACAGCAATGATACCACAAACATTTTACAAAAGTAAAAAGGTATTAAACTAATGCACACAAAAGCAAAAAGACAAGCGAAAAGAGAATAAAGATGTTAGTGACTAATCAGGTGAAATTTCTAATCCAAGTTACTAGATGTTTTGTTTCATTCTAAATTACTGAATAAGTAAATTCTCCGATTATTTTACCATTCTTCATATACACAGTCCACATAATATTAAACAACTAATTTTTGCCCACAACAGTCATAAGTGTAGTTGATAAGAGAGTAATATTTTGTCCTAAAGTTTTATCAGAATTCACATCTTTTTATAGTAATGGAATAAATTTCTGATTTTCTGATTTTTTTTTCTTTTTTTTTTCTATTTTTTATTTATATACAATATCTTCCATCTATGTAGCGAGCTTTAGGTCGGTGGACTCCCAAACCAGTTGGTTTTAGGGCATCAGGTGTTAAGACACCCCTAAGGACTTAATTACTCAGACTTCAGATATATATACATTATATAAATTTATTTTCTATCATCTTTTTGATCCATGTAATGAGCTTTGGGCCAATGACTCCCAAACCAGTTGGTTTTAGGGCACTAGGTATTAAAATACCCTTACAGACTTAATAAACTCGGATCTCAGATGTGTTTTTTTTTTTTTTTTTTTTATTCCATCACTATTTTTTTAGATGCTTCTCCAATTAAACTAGAGTACTGGATATTACAAACTTTTCAATTTTAGCTCATGTCTGTATGTTACCATGTATGTTGATAATATCTGCTAACTAAGTATATGAAGATTCTTTTTAGTCAGTTTTATGGAGAATTTACAGATTTAATAATTCAAAAGTGAATAAACAAAAATTAACTTGTTGAATTAGGTTTGAAATACGTCTCAGGAGTGAGAATTCCTTACACAGCTATTTCTTACCAATTTCATCTTTTTAGTCAACATAACAAACAAAACATTTCTACTGGTCATAAAACTATAATTTACATGTTTTTTTTTTAAAAGTTTAATCAAAGGCTCAGTTTATGGTGTGTGTGTGACTAACTGTCGAATGGACTCCCGTTATAGATTCCCCAGAGGGAAGGTGGAGCGAGGCTCACTTAAATACCCAAGCCCCTTAGGCTCTTATCGCTTGTTGTCAGGAATAAACAACAAGTCCTCCAAAACTAGTCTGTCACAACACGCTACAAGTGAATGATTATCTAGGTGCCTTCACAGCTTTTCCTTATAAAAAGGTAGTGAGTGAAGGAAGACACCAAACCATCACCTAGCTTTAAATATGCCCTTTGTTTTTATTAATTTTTATTAATTTTTTTTATTTTTCGAAAAAAATTTGGACTAAAAAAAAAAAACACAATACAAACAAGTACTATTAACTATTCCTCACCCCCAAACCTAAATGAGACATTGTCCCCAATGTCTTAAAAGTAGAAGAAGAGTTTAGAAGATAGTACCTGGTTAAATGGGTTGCCTCCAGCTAGCGCTAAATTTTTGTCTTCAGCCAGACGTGACTGAAATCTATCTGTCAAGGAGGTTCAGCGTCGTTTTGGATGTCCGATTAAAGACATTTCCATGAGCGTTGCTTTTGAAAGGTCTCTTCCAACGGTAAAGTGGCAAAAAGAGTTTTGTCTCATTAAGTGCTTGTGCCCCTTTTTAATCTTTGTTGCTCCAGTGGTCCTGAAAAAAGAAAGAAAGAAAATCAGGAGGTCTTGTATGATGCTTGACTTGGAATGGAAGTTCCATTCTGTCAAACTTCTGTGTGATATCTTTAAATTGTACTCCCCAAAACCGATGTTTGCTTTCCTGATGCTCTGGATCTTTAATAAAGTCAGACTTTTGCTCCTCCATTTGCTCTGTTTCTTGCTCCATCTTTTCTTCACAGATGTATTTGAAAATTTCTGCATTCAGCTCTTCATCTGTCATCTGTGAAATACATGTTTCAAAATTTTCAACCTGAGGAGAAATGTTAGATTTTAGGTCTTCATCCTCTGATCTGGTTGAAATGATTGGCTCAGGTAGATCTTCATCAAACATTTGTGCAATGGAATCTCCAAGATCTTCATTTTGAGGATACAGAATTCCATCCTCAATTTTTGATGTATTTGGTACAAACAGCTCAGTTTCATCCTCGTCAGAATCTGAATAATAGAAATCAAATCGAGACTTTGTCGGTTCGGGTTCCTGAACTGATACCTCTGGTTCTTGATTCTCCTCAGCCTCCTCTTTTGCTAAAGTGTCATCGTGAAATGTTTGGTACCTGAGGCTTCATCTGAAAATGATTCTTGAGGTATATAGCTCTGGTTTTCTATTAATGTCTGATCTGATCTGTCATTCTCTGTATGGATCCTGCGTTACTCTGAATTTGTGCATCAAATTGAACTGCTTGTTCTTTGAACATGTCAATCAATTGATCTTCCTCTGATGGATCTGGTTCATGATAAGAATCGAAGGAAGATATGGATAAGATGGAAAGTGATGATTCTTCTTCGTACCTTGGTTGATTCCAAAAATTCTGCCACTCTGAAATGTAAATACATTGATCGCTCGGGTGGTTACCATCACATATTACACATCTCCCCATTTCATTCTGTTGAGCAAATGTAGTATTGCTTGATTCTGGCATCCACTGATATTTGTTGGGCTGAACAACAGGCCTCAGAAAACTGGACTGTTGCTCCCAGATTTGGGGTGTATCTTCTTGTAAAGCTTGTAACTTTCAATCTCCCAGTAGTGTTTCATTTTTTTTAATCACCTGAAAACAAAAGAAATAAAAATTACAAAATAAAAGAAAGAAAATTATATATAAGTAAATTTGATAGTTTCAAAATTAACAACTCAAGAAAAATAAGTCCCGGCAACGGCGCCAAAACTTGACCGGCGTAAACACACACGTATAACGCAAGCGCACGTATCGTTCAAGTAGTATAAAAATATCGATCCCACGAGGACTTAATTCCTACTGTTGTTATTAATTGTTGATACTATTTATTTACAAATATCTAATTATAGGGAGAATGGAATTGATTGCTTGAAATGATTTGATTTGTAGATTTACTAAATAAATAAAAAGACAAAAGAAAATACTAAGGAAAATAAAAGACTCAAAGATCTAGGGTTGTGAATCTTTCTAATATCAATTAAAAGATGAAGTAGTTAAATTATAGTTGGGTAAATTATTGAATTATTAATCTGGAACACTAAATTATGTAAAAGCCTCTTCCGAATGATCATTTACAAATACCTAGTATAATCCAATTGAACCATATGTCTATGTCAATTAAATTACCTAGATTCATTAAGATTGAGTTCCAATTATGACTACCCCCGAACCCGCCCCAGGTATATTCCTATCCTGTAAGGAAATCTATTAAAGGTTTATCTATCCTTAAAGAAGATCGTGGATTGTTGAGAACTAAGGTCTTAAACTTAAAATCCCTATGTCTAGTTCATTTTAAGTTTATCTAAATCAATTTTATTAATGGCCAATTAATAAAAAGGCATTAAGATTATGACTCAATAAATAACTCTTTTAAATTACTCAAACTATAATCTAACCCTTTTAAAACCGGTTATATTAGATTTTATCACAACCCTAGATATTTAATTTAGTTACTATACATAATTAAAACTGATATAAACTTAAAAGACAGAAAATGAAATTGCAGAAAGTAATTAAAATAAATAAATGAAATGCTAAGGTAAAAGGAAATAACTTCTACTATATACTATTTAGATATCTCCCATAAAATAATAATATATTAACTTGTGATATTTTAAACCAACCGTCCAGAATGGCGGTATCCTGATTAAGTCAAATTCAAATATACCAGCCATAAGGCGGAACAGAAATATAAATTTAAACCAACCGACCTAGAATGGCTGTATCCTCATTAAGTCAGGTTTAACCAGTTTAAATTGAATAACCAACCGACCTAGAATGGCGGTATCTTTTTATTAATTCAGATTTGAAATAGTTTATATATCATATTTTAAGGGAGATTAATCTAAATAGCAAAAGTAAAAGAATTACCTTATTACCTCAGCATAGAGACGTTACCCCCTCATGGATGGTTAGAATTACTACTACAAAGCGAAATAAAACTGAATAAAAGAAGAAAATATGAAGAACTCTCAATTATTTATAAGGATTTCAGAGGAAGAGGTACATTTGAAACTAAAATTCGAAATCTATTTATAGGCAAAAAAATCTAATTTTTTATTATTATTTTTCTGATTTTTATTATTTTATTATTTTTCTGATTTTTATTTTTTTATTATTTTTTTTGGATCGCTGAATTTTCGACACGTGGCATGGTGTGCTAAAAATGACGGCTCGTTGAATCTTTGACACGTGGCATGGTGGTTAAATTACTAAAATACCCTCGGTGTCGGGATGCCCAAAATTACCAAAATACCCTTTTCGCCAAATTTCACAATTTTGCTCCAAATCACCTCCAGAATATCTTGAAACTTTATTTCGGTGTCGGGATGTCCAAAAATTACCAAAATTTGTGTCGGGACGTCCAAAATTACCAAAATACCCTTTTTGCCAAATTTCACCAAATTTCACAGTTTTGCTTCAAATCACCTCCAGAATGTCTGACTGAAACTTATTTATCTACAAAATAACACAAAACACATCAAAATATTCACAAAACTCAAGAAACTATACAAAACATTAAGTTAAATGAGTGGGAAATAGTGATACATTTATCACTCATCACATTGCAGCAAGCATGACGGATTGAACACTAAAGTTATCATCACGATGAGTCTTCTAAAGCTCATGCTCTACTATTTGCTCAACTCCGGGCTCAGGCTCGAGAGGTTTCTCTATGACATAGAGTAACTTCTCGGCTCCCAGGACTATCTTGAGATTCATCTCCCAGAGCCGTTAAAGATATTATCGCCATGATGATGTCCCTAACGCTAATCTTTCCAGCCATATCGATTGCAATAGTCCAACTATCCAATCAACGATATCTGGTACACTCAAAATGCAATGGTTACTATAGTCCAACTATATAACCAACTACAAGTGAAGTAGTGTCTTGTACAGTCTAACTGTTGAAAGAAAGCAATAAAAAATATTAGTCCAACTAATATATATTTATAACAACGATAAATAAAATAAAAGAGCGCATTTTAGCAAGTATTAAACGAAATTACAAATTTAATACTGGCCTCCCACTATTTTTCGGTGAGCCTCTAACCCTTTGTGGAGTACTCGGGAAACCTAGGTTCCTAGTGGGCTAGGATCCCGTTAAATAACACACAACCTTGACTTTGGCCAACAAGCTGTATGAAACTTAACTAGGTAGATCTCTAAGATCAATTGGATCCCATCCAAAACCTAGATTCGGTAGGTGGACCTCAAAGTCCAAAACATATATCCAATATATCATCCAAACCTTTTCCTCTGAATCAACTAACCCTTGGCTTTGGCTTAAAAAGTTTAATGATTCCAGTTAAGCGCGACTCATTAACAGTGGGAAAGCTTCGTAATCCACGTCGATGTACAGAAGTGACCTTGACTTTGGCCAACAAGTCACAACTGCCCAAGACATGCGATATATAACAAAGCTTTTGTGGTTCAAACAAATCCGCGATGGACAGTGATCTTGACTTTGGCCAACAAATCAAAGTCAATCTTGGATCTTGAGAGAGAACCACTCAATGGAAGGAAAACGCTTAATATTAAAGTGAGGGTTTTTTCGCGTAGATTGGCAACCAATTTATTATCTTTGATTAGGTCTCATCATACACCCTTAAACATGCATTTTAAAAGCATAATAAAGTGCGATAAAATCTAATAATGATATGCGAATGGATATATAATACAATTTGTTCCTAGAACAAATGACTTTTTCCTCTCTCCCGCTAGCACTTTACATTCTTCTACCCAATTACATAACACATAAAGAAACCTCATTTACATTGAGTGGAATTGGTAAGAAGAGAAATACAAAGAGAATATGAGGTGAAAGGCTGGACACATAGGTCCAATTTAAATAAATTCCAAATTTACAACAATTTCCAAAATTACCCCCACCCAACTAATATCCATCTGATATACATTATTCATATAAATACATCCAAGTAGTCACACAAAACATGCTGTCAATCAATCTAATCCAATTAATATATCTTTGATTAGTGACCATCCAATGTTCATACAACGATTTGATTTGCGCGAGTCCAACTCGTTTAAGAATAATACTCAAAGTAAGTATTCTTGAATTATATCGAACTACAATTTTAATTCCAATTTAAATTGTATCCAATACTAATTCGTGTGTTTAATTCCAAATTAAACAATTACACTTTTAATTGTGCCTTTTAGACTTGGATTCCAAATCCAATCTAAATGGGTCTCAAAGGCCCAATTAACATCCAATGCCTATTCAATTAAAGTCCAATGAGCTTTCAATTAATTCTTTAGGCATGGGCTTTGGCCATTATGGATCCAACCCAACATGCCAATGCCCAATTTAGAAATCAACATATGCCACAAAATCAATTTAGGCCTAATTAAATTATTAAAGGCCCAATAGTCATATTTGGACTTTATAGAAATGGTTTTAGGCCCAATTGGATCCAACCCAATTGACCAAAACCATACTTGGCCCAACCAAGCCCATTAGCCCAAATACAACAAATAAAATTAACATATTATTCCAAATTACATATTAATCCAATTAAAGTGTAATTAACATAATTAATCAATTAATCTAATGTTTCCAAAACACTAATTAATCCAATTAATCATGCTCAATTATTCCAATTCATGTCCAACACAAATGGAAGCAAAATCAACTCATTCAACATGCTTCAAACTCACGGTAATTACATGAAATAACTCTGACTTCTCACCTCTCTTATGCTTCAAACTCACGGTAATTACATGTCTGGGTTTGGGGATCTATACTTTCTTTTAACATCTTTAATTCTGCAGAATTCCATGTCTAACTCTGACTTCTCACCTCTCTTATGCTTCTATTTATCCTTTGCTATTCGGAGGGCCTGTCATCTACACAGGGTATTCACGACTATTGATTTAGTTTGAAAAGGCTTCTTAAGGAAAGGAAGAATCTTGAAGACATAAGGAAACTTGCATAGATTTATTTGGAATTCTTACTCTTACTCAGACCTGCTATATTCCTTTTTATTGCTATAAGTTCTAGTATTCTCTTTATCATCTACTTCTATATCTTTCCACTTATTGTCTCTGGTTACTCGAACATCTATGAATCTTCCCTTACTTTTTTTTCTAGTTTTCTATTTTTCTTCCTACTTTCCTGGTGGGTATCCTTAGAACTTTACTATTTATTTATGTCTCTGACTGCTTAAACATCTATGCATCTTTTCTTCCTTTCTTATAGCTTTCCTCTCTTACTTCCTTAAGTACTTGTATTTTCTAGTTTCATAGCTTAACTTGATCATTTACTAATAATTTCGAATAGTCATTGAATGATTTGTAACTAGAACAAAAATTAGGGTTACTTATTGGGAAGAAATTTGGGTAGCCTTGAGAATGCTTACTAACCTGTCTATGGAGCTTGAGGACGTACTCGAGGATTGGATACTAGAGAGGTAGTGCCTTACATACTAGTATCTCGGGCATACTATGTAAACAATACCCCAGCACTCTACCCACTGCAGTCACTGAATCCCTAGACCATGCTCTGATACCCTCTTTGTAACATCAACGATCCGGGAGATGCTACCGGCAGGGAATAGGCCGTATTATCCCTCTGAGCCACTGATTTTCTAACTAAGAACAACATTGATACTCTTTCTCATTCCAAAATCTTATGTACGGGACCGTTGCCCAAACTTGACAACATGAAATGCAAGTTCAACACTAATAACTGTATACTAAAAAACACTTGCTTTTATAACTTTATAGATATACATTTTAACCTTATACAACGACTGACATAACATCAATGACTGATAGATGACTTCTTTTTTACTCTAACTGGACTCTTTCTCTCTGACTTGACCTGGTGGACCAAACCCTCTAGTGACTGTCATCAGTATTCATCCTCACGGGCTCATCCTCCGGTAATATCTACAAAACAGAGAAATTGGGAGGGGGGTTAGACCGTTTGAATGATCTAAGTGAGTGGACGATTTAAAATGAAAACCGAAATACTATTATGAAAAATACTTAGTTCTAAAACTAAAGTCCTTCCAGGAAACAATCTTATATGAAAACTATTTTGTTGTCTGAAAACTCTGAACTATTTTTCTGATAATCTTGTTTAAAAACTCTTTTATGAAACTTATATTTTCGGAAAGTCTCTTATAAATCTGTTGTTTCTGAAAACTTTCCTTTTTAGAAAACTTCTTTCTCTAAAAACTATCTCTGAAATCTGTATCTGAAAAATATTTCTGAAAATTGATCTCTATCTCTGAAAACCTGACGTATGAGGGCGTTACGTATTGTCATCCCTCCATACGCCTATCAAGAGTCAGGAGTACAAATCCATGATATTGGGACATTACGTATCGGCGTCCCCCAAAGCATGCCAATACATGTCCCTGAAACTAGCGGTCTTGGGGCGTTACGTATCGATGTCTCCCAAGCCACTGAACTACAACTGGGGGTGCGAATCTATGCTACCCACGAAGCTCTGAATCTAGGATCTAGGGGTATCTGTCATCTCTAGTCCTGAACTAAGATCTGGGGGCGTTACGTATTGTCGTCCCCCCAGTCCTCTACATGTGCACATGTGCTCTCCGTCAATTCCATATCTGAATCAAGTTACATATTGAGGTAGGTTTTTCCCTCATGCCTCGAAAACATAAAAACCATGATTTTGAAAATATCTATTTCTAAAACATTTCTCGGAACATGCTTAATTACAATATAATGCAAAACAAACTTGGCTAACGCCCTAAACACAGAAAATGTAAGTCTGGTATTTAAAACAATCATAATATAAAATCAACTTAAGAAAAAGTGTGTCCACTCTCAGGTTTTGAATCTGGGTGGCATTACTCACTTGCTGAAGAAAACTCAGGTCTCTGCGATGATCTACAATTAATAACTTGATTAGAAAATTAACTGGGGAACCTATTCCGAATTAAACTAAGTTTATCCACCAAAGCATTTATTACTATTATTCAAGGCATATTATAATTATTTCATGATATAATGTGTATACACGAACTGATACGAGACTCTTAGGGTAGCCTCTAACACGTTGGGGTGAAGCTGGAATGATTTAAAACTGATTTGGGGAATTTTTTGACCATGCTTCGTGATGCAGGGCATTGCGCATCGCGACGTGCATCATTTCAGAAACATACCTGGGAAAATTCCCAGTACGCGCTGTGATGCAGGGCCTTGCGCGTCGCTACGCGCATCAATCCAGAAATGTATCTGGAAAAATTCCCAATTCGCGTCGCGACGCGGTGCCAATTTCTGGTCTTAACTTCATCCTTTCATACTCAATTTGCTCAACATTCTTCACATACTTCCACACAAGCAAATAACTCAATAAATATCCAAAATATTATAAATATCAACTCATGTCCAATCTATAACCTTTACTTAATTTTATACCCAAAATTTAACAAGTTGGGGGTTTCCCACAATCACCATTTTCTTAACACCAAAACCATATAAACATCAATAACCATAACTCAACAATATCCATTAACCAATAAATCATCAAAACATCAACATCTAAAACTTGGGTTAAAATTTCCTTACATTTTCTTATTTCTCATCCTTCACCATTCAAGTATTCTTGGCTTGATTTTCCTTTCTTCTAGTTTGTGGTGATTTGATTTGCGCTTGTTCTTCTTTAATTTTGGTGAGGGACCAACTTTCCTTCACTCTTTTTTATTATTCTTCTTCTTTTCCACACTCACTCTCTTCACGTTTTTCATCTCTTTCTCAAATCTTCTTGATGCATGAATAATGTCCCTTATTTATACTTGAACTTATTTGGTTAATTTTTAAAATGATTTCATGAGAAAAAATCAGAAAATTTGAGAGAGTTTGAGATTTCTCTATATTCACCCACGGGTACTGTTCATCCAGATTTGTTATCTACGTTTTGAATTAATTCTGGTTATAATTTGGAACAATATTCAACGTGAATGTTTTAGGTCTCGATCTCAGATTTCCGGAGATATAAAATTTATAAAAATCAGAGTTTGTATAAGAAATTTATGGCTTAAATACCATGAGCTGTCCGGAGTGGAACATAATACAATTTTGTATCTGAATTTCAAGGAGTTTACCGGTTATTCCCAAAGTCATTTCAGGAGTGTATATGTGTCCAACCATAATTTTATATTATATAATCACTCGTCTCACAGCATAACAGTAGTCGAGATTGCCAATCGTTAGATATGCCCAAAATGTATCAGTTAGTCGAAGAGACTAATCTTTGTGATTTGGGTTGACCATTTTTTTCCAAAATTTGTTTGATTTTCCTATTTGCTAGTTCAACTTGACCATTTTTCTGAGGGTGATAGGAGGTGGAAACGTTATGTGTAATTCCATACTTTTTCATTAATGACTCAAAAGGCTTGTTACAAAAGTATTTACCTCTGTCACTTATAATGGCCCGAGGGATTCCAAATCGATTTAAAATATTTTCTTTTAAAACTTTGATCACAGTTTTGTGATCATTGTTTCGATAAGGAATCACCTCAACCCATTTTTAGACGTAATCAATTATAATTAAGATATATAAAAATCCAAAAGACGGTGGGAGTGGATCCATGAAATTTACTCCCCAACAATCAAAGATTTCGATGATAAGAATAAGATTTAAAGGTATTATGTCTCTTTTTGAAATAGATCCCAACTTTTGATAATTTTCACAAGTTTTGCAGAAAGCATGTGTATCTTTAAAAATGGTGGGTCAATAAAATCCACACTGCAAGATTTTTACAGTGGTTTTCTTAGATGAGAAATGACATCCACATGCTTCTAAATGAAAAAATTGAATAACACAACTTATCTAATTGTCCGGTATGCATCGTCAGAAAATTTGATCAGGGCAATACTTGAATAGATATGGATCATCCCAGTAGAATCTTTTGACTTCGGTAAAATATTTCTTCTTGTCTTGATGGCTCCAATCTGAAGGTATTTTTCATGTTGCAAGAAAATTGACAATATTAGCATACCAAGGTATTGCAATTACAAAAAGTAAAAAATCATCAGGAAAAGAGTCATTGATAGGAGTTGTGTCAAATGATGACTCATTTGTAAGTCTCGATAATTGTTCTGCAATCGTATTCTCTGCTCATTTCTTATCCTCGATTGAATTCCTGAAGCAATAAAATCCACCGCGGTAATATTGGCTTTACATCCTGTTTAGACATCAAATATCTAACAGCAACATGGTCAGATTAAACAACGGTTGAGGAATCAATTAAATATGATCAAAATTTATCCAATGCAAATATTATAGTAAGTAGTCCCTTTTTCAGTGATAGTGTAATTCATTTGTGCACTGTTTAAAGTTCTACTTGCGTAATAAATTACATACGGTTTACCTTTCTTTCTCTGTCCCAATACCGCGCCTACTGCATAATCATTAGCATTACACATTATCTCCAAAAGGCAAAGACCAATAAGAGGATGGCATGATATGAGCAAAAGTTAAAAGACTGATAATCTTTACAAATGATTTTTGATATTCTTCTGTCCATTCAAATGTTACATCTTTCAATAGAAGGTTACACAATGGCCTGGATATGGTACTAAAGTTTTTAATAAACCTTATATATAATCTTGCATGTCCTAAGAAAGAACGGATTTCCCTGACTGTTTTTGGTGGTGGCAATTTAGAGATCACATCTATTTTTTCCTTGTCAACCTCAATACTTTTAGATGACATAACGTGACCCAAAATAATTCTTGAATTAGTCATGAAATGGTATTTTTCCCAGTTTAACACAAGTCTTTTTTCTTCACATCTTTTCAAAATATTTCCCAAATTATTCAAGCAATTATCAAATGAGTTCCCAAAAACAGTTATATCGTCCATAAAGTCCTCTAAACAGTGTTCAACCATGTCACTAAATATGTTTAACATGCATCGTTAGAATGTTGCCGGTGCATTACAAAGTCCAAAAGGCATTTTTCTAAATGCAAATGTTCCAAATTGGCATATGAATGTGGTATTTTCCTAGTTTTCTAAAGCAATGGGAATTTAATAATAACTTGAGTAACCATCAAGAAAGCAATCGTGAGGATGTCATGTTTCTCTTTCCAAAATTTGGTCAAGAAATAGTAAAGGAAAATAATCTTTTCTAGTGGCGTCATTTAATTTTCTATAGTCAATGCACATACGCCAACTAGATGGGATTCGAGTTGGAATTGATTCTCACATATCATTTTTTACGACAGTTATTCTAGACATTTTTGGCATAACTTGTATAGGACTTACCCACTTACTATCGGAGATAGAGTAGATAATGCCTACATCAATAAGTTTAAGGACTTTTGTTTTTACCACTTCTTTCATGTGAAGTTCAATCTTCTTAGGGGTTCACGATATGTCATTGCATTATCTTCTAAATGTATTATGTGTGTGTAGATAAAAGGATTAATGCCTTTTATGTTTTTAAAGTCCATCCAATTGCCAATTTATATTCTCTCAAAATATTTAACAACTTACATTCTTGATCACTTGTGAGAGAGGAAGAAATTACTAAAAGGTAAGTTTATTCATCTCCAAGAAATACATACTTCAATCATTCCGGCAAAGTCTTTAATTCCAATTTGGGTGCTTCGTCATGTTTTTCTTCTTCCAATGTTCCTAGTTCCTCCAAATTTTATTTCTCTTCATCGTCATCCAGTACCTGTGTAGAATCAAATAAAAATCATTAGGAATATCTGAATCTAATTGCGTACTTGATTCAAGAAAATTAGCTGTATAAATTTTCATGGGATCAGATAAACTCCCCTAAATATGTTCCTCTAAAATTGGTTCAATTAGTTCCATGCTCTCGTTTTCACTGTCATCATCGTATGGTTGTTTGCACATGTTAAATATATTAAACTCCAACGTTATATTGCTAAAGTATAAATTCATGACTCCATTCCTGCAATTAATTAAAGCATTAGTTGTTGTTGAAGATAGACGACCAAGTATTACATGAATTGACTTATAACTGTCAGCCACAAGTTGTGTTTCTAAGATAATAAAATCCACATGATATATGAATTTATTGACTTGTGATAACACATCTTCCACAATTCCTTTCGGTATATTGACTGATCTATCGGCAAGTAAAAAATAGTTGAGGTTGGTTTTTACTCGCCAATATTAAGTTGTTGGTAAATCAAAAATGGAAGCAAATTGACATTGGCTCCAAGATCAAACAAAGCATGTTTAATTTTTTAATTTCCAATAATACATGAAATAGTTGAACAACCAGGGACTTTGTATTTTAATGTATTATTGGTTGAGAGAATGAAACTTACATGTTCAGCGAGAAAAACTTTCTTTCTTACATGTTGTTTTCTTTTAATGGTGCACAAGTCTTTTAGAAATTTGACATAAGCTGGTATGTGTTGGATGACATCTAACAAATTAATATTGACCTTTACATGTTTGAATATTTCATATATCTTTGAGGAATGGTTCAATTTCTTTATTTTTAATGCTTGATGAAATGAAGGTTCATGAGAAACATTATTATCATCAACGATAGGTAATGGTTCATCAACACATTCCTTACCTTCTGAATCTGATTTATTTTCAACTTCACGAGGTTCAATAATAAGTCTGTGGATGACCTTACCACTGCAAAGAGTAATAACATATTTAATTGGTCTATGTGTTGATTACCAGAACTACCATCGTGAGGGTTTTGATGACTCCTGAGGTTTGGTCGTAGTTGTACAGGAAACTTTCATTTCTCATTAATGGTCAGTGCAGATATGATTTTTGAGAAAGTATCTTTCAGATCAATCGATGTTTGCACATTTTGGTTATTGATGACTTTATGTTTCTCAATAAATGTATACAAGGTATCCTCAAAGGGTTTCTTAGGTTGTGGGACATATGGTGCATAATTCTAGGAATTTTGGAAATTCTGGTGTACCCGGGGAGGTTGTTGCGATGGTTATGCTTGGATATCATTCCTTCAAATGAAGTTTGGATGGTTTCTCCAACTAGAATTGCAGGTTTGGGAGTATGAGTTTGGATTTGGTCTCTAGAAGGTGTTTATGAAACTGACTTGGTCATAGAGACATTCTTGAAGGGCTGGCAAGGTTGGGCAAACTTGTGTGACATGTTCATTTGAATTACAAATATGACACGTGACTTCTTGAACTGACTTGACATTGTCACTCTTCCTCATTTCTAATGCCTCAACTTTTTTAGCTAGAGATGCATATTTAGCAAAAAGGTCAGGGTCTTCCCTAAGGTTAAACATACATCTGCTAGATGACTGTGGTTTTAGAGACGACTCATAAGTGCCAACCGTGTCTCATTGTTGTGCATTCTCTATTATGTGTTCTAGGTAATCTAGTGCATCTTCGGGATTTTTGTCCCTAAACTCACCATTACACATCGTTTCCACTATTTGTCTGCCCTAGGGTGTTAAACCCTCGTGAAGTAGGAAACCAGCCTCCATGTTTCAAACCTGTGATGTGAAAAAATATTCAACATCTTTTTAAATCTCTCTCAATATTGGTAAAGTGTTTCCCCCGACTATTGTGTGAAAGTTACGATTATTCTCTTAAATGAGTTTATCCTGTGAAGGGGAAAGAATTTTTTCAGAAACTGCTATTGCAAATCATACTATATTCTGACGGATCCTGACCTAAGATTCTGTAGATAAATTTTAGTTTTATCCTTCAAAGAAAAGGGAAAAAACTTGAGTCGAATTATATTCATGCTGCAACTTTGGTCTGTGCAAGTATACATACCTCTTTAAATTTCCTTAAGTGTTGATAAGGATTTTCTAATTCTAGACCGTGGAATGTGGGTAAAAATTGGATGATATCTGGTTTAAAATTCAAACATGATGCATTTTGGGGGAAAATAATGCAAGACGGTGATCCTGTCCTAATGGGATTCATGAATTATCTGAGTGTCCTATAAGGATTAATATCGTCATGCTAAGACTCGTTTTCTACCTGATCAACTGAATTTTCATCTCGGGCAGGTGGTTTTCATTTTGGTTCTCAGCCATTTTGACTGACAATGAATATGATGGAGACTCTCTATTTAATATACTGCTAGATGATCGAGACCAATGTCTCATGCAACCTAAATGCACACTATATGTTGAAATTTAAATATGCAAATATAATACTTATAAAAAGAAAAACAAAATAATAAACAAGTGAAAGAAAAATAAAAATAAAAATAAATGACAAAAGAGAGAGAAAAAATATAATGATTAGATCCTAAAAACGTCATCTAATTCTGGTTAATTCAGATCTCGATTGAATTTCTCGTTCAGCTGTCTCAATTTCTCGAATTAGGTTCTCACAAAAAATTATGGAAGAATCTCTAGATGAAGATGGTTCAAGAAATTATGTGGCAAAATGCAAGCTCCATTTTAATTGAGATTTATGTCTCTTGTAACTGTACAAACCAAATTAGGGCCAAATGCATAATTGTCTTTTCACCTCAGGCCTAGCCCAATTCCCTTAAACAGTGCCCATACAAAATTTGGACCAAGGACCCAGTTATCTTCTCAGGCTCAATTAAAGCCTATATAGTAGCCCACTTTCCAACAAGGACCCAACCGAAAAATATCCCTTCATAAATTAATTGCTCTCCGCACAATTAGTTGATTCATTACCAAAAGTTGAATGTTAAACATGTTAGTGGGCCCCGCCTTCATAAATACAACTCTTATTCCAGCTAAAAGACTATTCCTTAGTCTATAAAAGGAAGCAGAATTCAGAATTACATTTATTAAAGCTTAAGCATTCTCACTTGAGCTCTCAAAGTCTCTTACTCTCTAAACATCGATCAACCGCCCTCACGGCAGTCCACATAGGTCAAAGTAATCTCAAACCTTGCTCTCACCTTATATATCGCTTGTCTTCACTACTAAATTGAACGTTGAAATGCCTACGGCACCCACCACACCGGTGGATAGAAACTCTCTGCTCACTCTATCTTTGTTTTGTAGGATCGCTAGTGCCCCATTATACAAATTCTCAATTGTATACCTTAGGCAAAATCCAATGACTAGGAAGAAGTTGAATAAAGGAAGGGGGGAGCTTCCCATCCGGGCACAGGAAGAAAAGTTGTTTTTTTAGGATTTGGTTTTGCTTCAAAAATGTTACTTTGAAAAAAGAAAATACAAAATTTTGATAAAATACATATAAAAAAAATATATATATATATCTAAATGAACAAGTTGGACAAAAAGTAAACTTCTAATTTTTTTCTCATATGCCAAAAATACCCTCGTAGTTATGAACAAGTTGCAATTAAGTAAAAGATATTTTAATCTTTTCCTATATATTTTGTCCAAATTTTGTAAATTTTCTTTTAAAGCTCCTTTTTTTTTTTAAGGAAATCGATTCAATCTCTTTGTACCGGATTCATTACATTGGTAGGATTTACTTACTTAATGTCATCAATTTAGATGGTTTGAAGTTGGTTTTACCTTTTATTAATAGAGGGTTCAAGATTATTAATTCGGGATGGGAAACAAGTGAATTTAGATTTCTAAATATACAATAATAATATTATCTATTATATATTGATTTTAATATTTAATTAGCGTGGGGTTTTATGTTATTTTAACATTTTGAGCCATAACATAACATTATAATTTAAAAAAAAAAAAAATTGAGGCTTTGACCATTAGTTATTTGATTAAAAAATAAAAAAAAATAGGAGTCAATAGGTGGGCATGATCGGCTCTACTTACCAGCAGGAGCCTAGCCCTATTGATCACAAGCTTTGACTTTAAAAATGATATCTTGAATTCAAGACTTCTTAATTTTTGGTTTAAAATGAGAATGAGTCTGAGTATAAAATATTAGATGATACTTATAAAACTAGGATATATGCCCATCAAGAATTTCTGGTATTTAAGTAATTAAAAAATACTTAATTACTTCATTAATTAGAGGTATTTTAAGTGCAGAATTTTTATGTTTATTTTTGTTTTAAAAAAAAAAAAACAAAACAAAACTTTCAGCAATAATTAGAAACTCTGGCGCCAAGGCGCGCAAAACATTTAGCAAACGAAATTTGAAAACAAACAAAAGAGATAAAGCTAATAACAAAAACAAAAAATGACAACTTTAGAGCACAGAAATGAAATCGAATCAAACAGAAATTAGGGATTTGGGGCAACGCTCTATTACTTCATCATTCCTCTCGCGCTCTTCAAATCCGTAAGATAACATAACCCATTTCCCTATTTTTCTTAATTTCAAAGTCTTTATGCTTCTTTTTTCCTTCATATAATTGTAGCCAATGATTGTACGGCATTTTTAATTTCGAGTGTGACAAATTAGGTTTAAGAACAATAGGGAAGAAGTGAATGGCAAATTAGCTACAAAGAAAGATTCGTGCGTGTCGTTATCCGATTTTCTTAACCGGAAGTTGCATAAAAGTTCTCTGCTACCCAAAACAGTTCAGGTATTTTTTTTCATTTTCACCTTCTGTTTGGCTGCTGAGAAAATGCTGGAAAATGAAAAGAAAATGAGTTTCTTGGTCTTTTTTTTTTCAGGGTTTTTTTATGGGTTCTTAATGGGAAAAAATTGAATAATTGGAAGATTTTTAGCAAGACCAAGCTTGGTTTTTTTAATCAAGTGTTTGAGTTGTTAATTTAACAGTTTATTTAGGAGTCATTTGCTTAAAAGCAACAGCTGTTGTGAAATAGAAGCTTTAACTATGAAATAAAAGTTGATTATAGTGGTATATATGATTTTTAAAGTTAATGATTTTGAAATTATTAAACAAACATCTTACAGCTATAATTTTTTTTTTTTTTTTTAACTACAGCTGATGAACATTAGTTCAAAAGAGAGCCCTAAGGCCATCTCCAACCCATTGCATCATTTTGTTGTAATTTTTGTAATAAAATGATATAATTTTTACACCAAATATTATTCCCATCTCTAACCCATTATATCAATTATTACACTAAAAATAATATTTCCTAGAATATTCTTTATATATTATTTATTTACTCTCTCAAATTTATGAAAAAGGCAAAAACAAAGTAGAGGAAACGCCAAATTTGACGTTGCAACAGTGCTACGCCACTATAGCAACGCCATTTTTGGCATTGTACCAAGTGCCATTTTGGCATAATGACATTGGGTTGGAGATGGTCTAAGGATACTCAGAAAAGTACTCATGCTATTTTATTTTTTTATTTTTTTATTTCACATTGGAAATTCTAAATTTACGTTAATGAAATTATTTTTTTGAAAAGAAATTATTAACTTTTGCAAAAGTGATTGGTTCTTTACATTAGTTAGAAAAAATTTCCTATATTATTGTATTTTGCTTTGAGTGCGTTTGAATGATTTTGTAGAAAGTGTGCATTATTTACAAATTTTACTCCAAAAGAATTCCCTACAGTTACACTAATTTACATGCAGCTTGCGCTATTTGAATAGAGGCACAACAAATTTGGTATGAGACTATCCACCTGTGTCAAAATGATCTAGTTTGTTCTTAGCAACCAAACTCAACATTTTTTTTGTTGTGTGATTGAGAGAGTTTAATAGAGGTTTAAAGAGAAATGATCTAGTTCTTTGCAGGGAAAGTCATGTCCCTTTTCGACACCTGTGGGTATTGGACACTCTGGTGGGACCATTGATGGCAAGATAGGTGTCAAGAAAGAAGTGGAAGAACAGAGAAGTAACGTTCTTGAAAAAGTGATTTTTGAACAGTTCAAGCATACTAGTAAAGAAAAAGGAGATACTACATGTCCAAGTAGTATTAATGAAGTAGAAATTCCTGATGAACTTAATGCAATAGAATCAAGAAAAATGAAGAATCCATTGGAAGGTATGCCATTCTAAAACTCTCTGATGGTGTTACAATCAGATGCAATCACATCAAATAAGCCAACAGGCTTGGGTAAATATGGGATTCCCTTTTAGCTATTTTGCATTTTATAATTGATCATATAAACAGAATTTTGTGATGCAAGGTGTGCACAAAAACCAAAAAATTATGAGGAAATGGCATCATGAGTAGCAGAAGGTTGAAAGTAGATGAAGAAAAGAGAAAATTCTAATAAGTATTTATCATGGGATAAAGGAAAGACATTTACATGATTTAAATCACATAGTACTAGGTGTGCATATTAAACATAGACGGTTGGTCACACACTTAGTTATAGGATCCAGTGTTGTTTTGAGTCCTTTTTGTCAAATGTTCTCAGGATAACTGTTGGATTGATTGAGGATTTAATTGTACATAGAATGCTCAATGTCGTAAGGTCATGGAACCTTAATTCATTTATGATAATACTGTGTATTGTTATCAAGTTTATGGTGACCTTTCTGTTATGTGGTTGCTAATTTTTACCCAACTCATCTGGAAACCATGGCAGCATATCAATTGAATCGGAATTATGATTGCAGTGACCACTTCAGTAGACAGAGAGACATATCCACTAAATCTGTCTCTGGATAGCCCTTGAGAGAAATGGAATAAGAAATGAACAATAAACAAATGGAGTTTAAGAATTCTCAAGTGTGAGAGTGTTTGTTGTCGACATGTTGTTTGATTTCTTTTAAAGTTACAGGATGATAAGATGCAGGCGTTTTATCTTCTTTATTCTTTTATTGTGGACATTAAAAGTAAGCAAAATCAATTGCCTTGATGTTTGTCTGTTTCTTAAGAGTTTGCCAATTACCTGGTGCAGATGAGCAGAAGCATACAACTCGGAAACCTTTTGTAGTTCTGGGAGATGATTCAAAGAGGAAGCGGAAAGGAAGGGGAGAGGGCTCTATGAGAAACAAGAAACTGAAACCTTGCTATAATCACTGTTAGTATCGAATTTCTTTTTTTGTAAGCTCTAAATCCCGCTCATTTGAAAATATTTTTGACGCTTATAATCTCTGCGAGCAGATGCAAATGGTGGTGGCTGGTGGGACAGCGGTATGGAAGGCGTGGACAATGAAGAAGTGGGATATGGTGGAGAAGCATGGGAAGGAGTCGGATGTACCACATTTGGAGGAATAGAATGGCACTGATGTTGCTCATCTGTTCGTTCATACACTAGAAAAATGCTTCTTCAGCTTGCTCTTGCTCATCAACCATGTTTGTTTTGTGATATAACTTTTAGATTGCATTTTCTTATTTCGAAGTTATCATATGATTGTGCTGAATGCATCACTTGCCACTGCAGCAATTGATTTTTTTTTTTTTTAGGATGTATTATTATATGTTACATTACAATACCCAAAAAAAAAAAAGTAGCAATGGGGTGAGAGAGGCTCGAACTCTCGACCTCAGGATAACTCAGAAGCTATGAGACCTACGCGCTAGCCAACTGCGCCACCACCCCTTCCATGCAAGCAAGTGCTTTAAATTTTCTTTTAAGTATTAATTCGACTAATGCACCAAAGTGAACAATCGAACCATCTTTATTTTTAAAAATTCTTTAAGCAATTTTTATAATTAAGAGACTAATTTCCAATTTTCAAATCACATTTAAAGGATCTGCAGCACCAAAATGCTTTATTTTTAATGTTGCTCTATTTGAATTTTTGTTTATATTTTGAGACAGGTACCTTCTACCCAAATTTTATTATATTTTAAGACTTTTTAGAGACATATTTAACCTATTCATATCACGGACCAAGATTCCTCCATAATATGAATTTCTTCCGAGCAAAATTTACTTGAATGGTTGCTAGTTAGAACGTTATTGAATTATTTAAATTTCGAATTTCAATCATTCACTAACAAAAACATAAATAAGCTCAAACAAGAATTTTGCCCTCATATCATGACGCATATTCTGTCACTAAATGTATTAAATATGCGGTCAAATTGAGATATAAAATATTTAGACAATTGGCATTTTTTTTTCCAAGTTAGAAATTTGTTGAGTTAGGTGTTGACAAACGTGGCACTTAATGTTAATATTCGCAATGTTGATTGTTATTCTCTAACATATTATACAACTTTAGCAGCAGAAAGCATCTTCTAGAGTTCAAACTTAAAACAAGGGAATCAAATTCTTAATATCTTCTCTTCACTATGGTTTTTCATCCCGAAATAGTTTAAATATCGAGAGGAATAGAATGAGATTTTTATTTGGACAAGAGAGGATGATAAAGGGCTAAGGCCTCAGAGAGGTTGATATTAGACTGAGTGACCTGCCGAAAACGAAGTGGGATACCGACCCGACCTAAAGAATAAGTGCTAGATTCAGCATCATTAGAGTATTTGTAGGAGTCGACCCGATGGGGTCCATGCTTACCGACCCGATCTGGTTAAAGAAGCTATGAGAAATTTTCACAAGCATCATCTGCCTCGGTATGTCGACCTGAGTGATGAAGATATGATCACAGACCTACATGTATTGAAGCCACATGACGTATGCCCTACATGAAAGTTTGAGCCTCCAGAAGGCTGATGTGACAGAAGTTGGTCAACGACTCTCCTTGGAAAAAGACCCTGACAGGTAGAGCAGTACCGGAGCAGTTGAACCGCAGACTGTCACACCAACAAACCGTGTAGCAGTGGCCAAAAGATTGTAATGATGAGTTCTTGCTAACAATGGTGGTTGAGTCAGGTGTCGGTACGAATGTTTGATGAATGGTCGGGGAAAAGAAGCATGAGGGGTTGACGTCATGAGTTGGTGGAATAGTGGATTTGGAAGCCTATATAAAGGGGTGGAAGATTCAGATTCAGAGGTTGGCATTTTTTTGCATTTCACAACTTGTAAATGAACTAAGAGGTTCTAAACTAGTGATAGATAGAGAAAGTTAGACGGTTCCCGATCACTTGAGAAATTTGTATCGGACTTATTGTAAGACCCGATGTGTTATTTATTTTGAGTTCTCATTTCCCCATTGTAGCTCGGCTTGGTCTTAACCCCGAGCAGGTAATAAAATATCTTTCTTTCTCTCGTGGACGTACGTAGGTTAGAGTTATTCTCCGCCGAACCAAGTAACTCATTTATCTTTGTGATTTATATATCTGCTTGTTAAGTTTGCATTGGTTCTCTACTAACCAAACCAATTCACTGTTGAGGGAGATTTATTCGAGGGGTCGATTTCCCAAATTATCTTTAAAACAAAAAACAGCCATCAACATCTTCCTTCGGCTAAAACAAAAAAACAAAACAAAACCCAATTACTATTTTATATTATGATACTTCTTTCATTTTGTTGTTGATGCTAATTGAACAACTGTCATTGTGAAAGTGAAATTCCATCACACAAATAAAAAGGAATTTGCTTGTGACCAAAGTTGCTTGTTTTTTTTTTTTTTCAGTAAGGGTGGAATCTGATTCACTGGGAGTTGTTAGGCTGGTAAACAACAGGCAAGAGAGTATTACCGAAATAGTTTGGGTAATAACAGAAATTTGTGATACAGGAGGAAATTTCCAAAATTTCAAGTGTATCTACACGCCCAGATCGTGTAATGTGTGTGCTCATATATTAGCCAAACTAGCTTTGGAAAAGAACGACACTGTTGTTTGGCTGGAGAGTATCCCAACAAAATTTATGTATCTTTTCACTTTAAATTAATGATAAGTACTACTTTCTTCAAAAAAATAAAAAAGTTGCTTGTTTTTTCATCCTTTTGATGACAAAGGAATGCACAAAATTTTACTTTCTCTACCCGCTACAAGTAACTTTTAGAGAACAAGTACTTGTGTCTTTGCTAATGATATAGAAGATTAGTACTTTTAAGCATCCATTTGGCACGCTTATTCAAATAGGGATTTTATAAATAAATTAATTTTAACGAATGCGTTTATTAGAGAGGTTTAAAATTCATATATATTTATGATAATATTCTTCACATGCTTTCCTCCTCGATTATGTTGTTACCTCGAGCTTTATATAATCGATATAGATCATACAAATATCATTTCAGTAGAATATATGTTGTCGAAAAGATCTCAAAGGCTCATCAAATACGAAAACCATAATCTTTAAGAAAATGAAATCTTATTTAAAGAGTGGATAAATAATCTCATATTAAATGGTCACTTCAGATTCCAATTCATGATTTTTCTTTAGAATTATTGGGAAAAAATTGAAATGGAATAATATCGATCCAAATAGAGATAGAGATCAAAAAATTATCCATTGATTTAAATGCTGTACCTATGAGATAGGAATAAGAAGACTGTAGTCTTAAGTGAGATAATATTGCCATGTTATTTGTGCTTTCATTCAAATTTCAAAACATACACCATCAACTGGAAATTAACTATTCATATAATAATAATAATAATTTTATTAGATTGTCCCATGTAATTTTTTTAAAACTAATTATCTCATTTGGATTATAAAATCAATTGGATCTGGATCATTTATAAGATAAATACCTAAAATTTTATTAAGAATTTTATTATTATATGAAATTATAATAAAAGATGTATTCAACCCGTATAAAATACGGACCATATACTAGTAAAATACGGAGAATAAATGGGTATTAAATGGGGACACAATTTGCGTTTAAAAATAATTTTAATTATTAAAATACGCCCATCCATAACTCCTTAGAAGAAGACAACTGTTGATTGATAAAATTTATGGTGGTCCTTCGCGGAGGTGATTCCTACTGAAACCACTAATGATGAAGAAATAATTAGTTCGTTAATGTTAAAGTTGCAACAAAAGTGATTGGTGGAGACTCGATGCGATTAATCGTATTGTGTTCCTTTCTTGTTTTTTTTTTTTAAAAAAGAAAAATTAAAAAGTTGAATCTCTCTCCATAAATCTGTCGCATCACATAAAATTGAGCGATATTTGAGAAGTACTCAAGAATTTCCAAAACTCTTTCTTATATGAATTTAATAATCTTCCAAAATATAACTTGTAAAAAAGACTCGCCTCGATCCCAGGTCCTTCTGTCCAGCTTCGACCCTCAAAAGGACTTAAGGACCCTAGCTTGGTAAGTGTTTTTTTTTTTGTCATTTTTCATATTTCAATGTTTCTCAGATCTAAAAATCATCATCAATATATATCTCTTAATTCTCGATATCAACGAGTTAGTGAGTTGATGTCGGGAACTATAGTAATAGTGCGGTTTATCCCTCCATCTTCGGGTCTTAACTTCTTAGTGTCCATACTGTCACGTCATCGGGTCATGAAAGTACATGTATTGCCAAAAAATTCCTTTTTGTGATGAATGTATCTTTGTTGTTGGTTAATAAAGTTTCTCTACCGCCCCTTGGAAATTGTGAAACCATTATGATCTTCCTTAAATGCCCGTCATATCCTTTCAGGGCTTCTTTTCACTTTGTTTCCCTGAGATGCCACGCGTCTTGCTCTCACGATTTGCGCGCCAAAACCAAAGACAGTTGTATCCAACCCAAACAATAGCTCCAATCCCGACCTTTCATTTGAATTCGACGGTTGAGATCTCCATGTCGGTGGCATTGATCCTGCCCACATATCTTAATCAAACGGCCAAAATCAACCTGGGCAGCCTATTTAAAGGCTACTCCACTCCATACTCTTCTTTTCTCACTTCATCTTCTCGAAAATGATTGCAAAACCTCAATGTTTTCTGCAACTCTTACAGCCTTCGACTTCTTCAATAGCTTCACAACATCTTCTATAATCTTTGCAAATAATTCTCCTTCTTTATGTTTCTGCTTTCAATAATGGTGGTAGTTTGCATGCGCTGGATGTTTGTATTTTTGTTGCTTGTTTTTGCGATAATGGAAATACGAAGGGTGAGTTTACTCATGTG
>SKCR01049144.1:0-39686 GCA_019454045.1 Zanthoxylum bungeanum
ATTTCAGGTACATACAGAACATTGTTCAAAGTCAACTTTTTCCCCGAGGTCATCTTCAGAATCACCTTTCCTTGACCTTCAATCTCAGATGTTGCTGAATTTCCCATGTATATCTTTTCCCCATTACCAGCAGGCTCAAATGAAGAAAACATGCTCTTGTCCGAGCACACATGTCGAGTGGCACCAGTGTCAATCCACCACTCTCTTGGGTTAGAACCCACCAGATTCACCTCAGAAACCACAGCAGAAAGGTTAATGTCTGAAACATCTTGAGTCATGTTTTCCAGCACATTAGCCTCTTGTTTCTTTTTCTTCTTCGGCAGTCTTCACTCAGAAGACTTGTGACCCATTTTGTCACAGTTGAAGCATCTTCCTTGAAATTTGGATTTCTTGGAAACTCCTCATTTATGGCTAATTTTGACCCTTTGTTCTTGAGGTTCTTGTTCTTATGGCCATGTTCGACAACATTTGCTTTGGCCTCATGAGTCAATCCTCTCTTGTCAGAAACTCGGTTATCTTCCTCAATTCTCAGCTTAAGAATCAAGTCTTCAATGCTCATTTCTTTTCGCTTATGCTTTAGATAATTCTTGAAATCTTTCCAACCAGGTGGTAGTTTCTCAATTATCGAGGCTACTTGGAAGGTTTCACTTAAACTCATCCCCTCAGCATGAATTTCTGCTAGAATAATCTGCAGTTCTTGTACTTGGCTTAACACAGTTTTGGAATCAATCATCTTAAAGTCTAGGAAACGGCCTACGACAAATTTCTTAGTACCGACATCCTCAGTTTTATATTTTCGATCTAAAGATTCCCAAAGCCCTTTAGCTGTTTTCATTCCGGCGTACACACTGTACAAGGAATCACTTAGCCCATTCAGCACATAATTCCGACATAGGAATTCAGAATTTTTCCAAGCATCGATGACACTGATGACTTGGATATCAATCTCACCTCTTTGGGTACATGAGCATCTTCCTTTAGAAACCTCGCAAGGTTCAACGTGGTCAAGTAGAAAAACATTTTCTGTTGCCACCTTTTGAAATTCTGACCACTGAATTTTTCAGGTTTTTCCGCAGCAGGATTGACATGGCTCACATGTCCAACATGTTGTCTAGCCATAGAGACCAACACCTTGGCCAGCCACAACGGCTGCCATATTAAGCCCAGAGGCTGAAACAAGTTGGCCAGCCGAAGAGGCTGCCATTGCACTTTGGTCAGCCACGGGGGCTGCCACAACATTCTGGCCAGCCGAAGAGGCTGCCTTATTCGGATCTACTGTGTTTGGACTGATTTCCATATCACAGAGTTGATTTGGTTTTTTAAGACTGTATTACAATTATTACAATTATTTAACGGTAATTGGGAAATCCAAATATTACAAATATTACAATTATCCTCGAAGCAGACATGAAGGCCGAATCAGACCCACGGAGCAGACCCACACACGAATCAGACATGACGGTAGAGGCTGCGAGCGGAGGCTGGCGAGCAGAGGCAGAGGTTGATGAGCAGAGAGGCAGAGGCTGGCGAGCGGAGGCAGAGGCTGCAAGCAGAGCAGAGCAGAGGCTGGCGAGCGGAGGCAGAGGTGATGAACAGAGGCAGAGGCTGGCGAGCGGAGGCAGAGGTTGATGAACAGAGGCAGAGGCTGGTGAGCGGAGGCAGAGGCTGGCAAGCAGAGGCAGAGGCTGATGAGCGGAGGCAGAGGCTGGCGAACAGAGGCAGATGCTGATGAGCAGAGGCAGAGGCTGGCGAGCAGAGGTAGAGGCTGATGAGCAGAGGCAGATGAGCGGACCCTGACGAGCGGAGGCTGACAAAAAGAGTTAGACCCTGAAATTGATGAAGTTCTTCACTTTCCCGAGGCTTGTTGATGTCAACAATATCTTAAAACAAATTCGTCCCCTACCGTAGGTGCAGTAGAAAGTGAGACGATTATTTCCCAGGATACAACGGAAAACAAAAACGACGAGTAAAGGCACCACCGAACTCGTATCAACGAACCACAAAAGTGTTTGAACTCTCCCTTAACAAAACAAAGAAAAACGAGCTGTTGTGTGTGATGTTTTATTCTCTGTGTTGTAAACAAAATCTGAGTATTGTTTATATAGGAAAACGAAAAACACAGCTCATTTAAAGGAAATAAACATGCCAATTATATCTCATAAATGGGAGGCCTTTCACTTGTTGTAACCACCAAGCTAATTAAATTAGCTGTTATGGAAATTCAACTTTTGTAACCACCAAGCTAATTAAATTAGCTGTTATGGAAATTCAAAAGGCTTGGAAAATTGAAGAGATTAGTAAAAATTCGGCTGGGCCGGGCCCGCACAATTTGGTCCGGCATTCGTGTACGCAGGACACGCGGGTGCACACGAGCCAAGCCTGTTTTGATTTTGATTTGCACCCCCAGCGCACGTAGAGAGAGCCTTTATCCTTATAACTCTTACCCATCTACTTATGAGCAATCATATATAAACACAATTTTCCCTCTATAGCTTTCCCATATGGGACAAGCTAACTTCTCTTTATTTTCCAACACCAATGGGTGAACTTTGAGCAACAATTTATCATTCACCCAAGCACCATTTTAAGCATATGAATATACCATTTCGAAGTACTCACGGAGGAGTATCCGAATCATTCAATAACAACCACTAACACGAAGTGGACCATGCTTAAAATTGAGTATCAAAATGCTTACTCATAAGCATTTTTCCAACAAAGTCCACCTTCTTCTTCCAAAAGTTTCCATCCAACAACCTACACTGTCACAATTATAATTCTTATAAATAACAAAAGGCAACAAGGATTTTCTTACATCAATTCAAGATTTTTAATAATATCATGTCGATAATTAGTCATGTGACATGTCTAGGTATTAAATATGCCAAAACGTGTGTAGAACTATATTATCTATAACTAATCCAAATTTTTAATAGTTTACTTTATCATATTTAAAGTATTATCTGTGTTAATCGAGTACTGTATACAGCTAGTAAATAGTTCTCTATAAATTGGAAAGAGTACGAATTCATCTGGGAAATAATCACAATTTATAAAATATAATATAAATAAAAATCATTCATATTATCATACTACTAACTTCACAATTTACTTCAGCATGATACAAATTAATAGAACAATATATAAATAAAAACACTCATAATTTTATTAATAAAAAGAAAATTAAATTATAAATAAAAAATACATATAAAAGCTCATCCCACAAAATCTCAAGAGAGATCCATGAGAATTTGCTAATTAAATTAGGTGTTGAGCACCTCCGGTGCAAATTGCAAGCTAAACTAACAATTTGCAAGTATAGCTTGCAATTGATTTCCACCGAACGGTGGAAAGCAATTGGCAATTGGCAATTATTATTATTATATTTTTATCTTTTTGTTTTGTCTTTTATTCTTTTGTCTTTTTTGTTTGTTTGTTTTTTTTTTTTGTTGATGATGATGATAATAATAATAATAATAATAATAATAATAATAATGATAATAATAATAAATATATGTGTGAATTAATATATTATAAGCTCATTTTGTTGTCAATTTAAACACGATGGATGTTTTCCAACTCCGATTTGAATTTAGTTGTCACGTTCTTTTCGGATTTATGGGTCCTGGAGTTCATATTTCATATCGATTTTTCTTATTGAGCTTCCAAATTAGTATTTTGCTTACACAATAAAAATATATAAAATATAAATTTAATTGTTATTTCACAAATGTGTTAAATTAAGGGGATTAATGAAACTATAAGTATAAAATGATTAATTTTTCTTTATTAAATGTGTACCTTTTTAATGTTCATCAGTTCACTCCCATTCTAATAGGATCCCGTAGCGTTTGAGACAGGATTTGAGGCATATATTTATATCTCGTTTTAGAAATGGAATAGAATGGGATAAAAAATTTATCTCAAAAACTTAAACAAGATGGGATGAGATAACGAGATGAGACAAGATATAACAATATGAGACATGATTTAACGGGATAAGAAATGAGACTGGAACGATTTTTTATCATAAAAAATATAATAAAACGAGATCAGATGTGACAAATCTCATCTCGTCACCATCCTTGACTAGTGGTACGGTGAGCCAAAAATCTATAACATTGTCAACTAAAATTTTTGATCTTGATTTGAGATCATTTTTTTTAATTTAAAAAATAAGTCGAGATTTCAGGTGAGACAAACACGTAAAAGATGGGACAATGTGGGGTGGACTATTGCTAGTTTGCCACGTCATTGTTAGAATAATTATATTTGGATACATAAATGTGGCTCTCAGGAAATACATATATTTTGATTTAATTAGATATCAACTAATTATAAATTATTTTTTTCGAAACGTTGAAAATCTCGCCGTCAAATCATCGGATTCGGACTTAAGTGAAATATGGAAAATCTTCAAATATCGCATATTCTTATAAGAAATACACCATTTAGACTAGTGTTGGAAATTCTTATAAATATTCATTAAGGGTATATTTGTCTTTTGGATGCATTGTGTGCATGTGAGTGGTACAACCCTTTGGAGGGTTGCACCCCACCCCAAGGGGTGCCCTATTGGCACCCTTCTATGCCTTATAAAAGAGACATTATATCCAAATACAAAGAAGAAAAAAAAGATATCCGAATTTGTGGGAGATATTTTGTTTTTGTTTGGTTTTTTAGAGAGAGTTCCACCATTTCCTTAGTTCAAACACTTGTTAAGGAGTGCTCATTGGACAAGAAGGAACCAAGTTATACTGGGAGAACATTGGTCAATTGCGAATCCGTAAAGCACCTGTGACGAGGCCAATAAGTCCTTAAGGACAGAAGAAGATCTCGACTTGGATTCGAGTTTGTTTTTTTTCCAGGTTTGTTTATAGTTTCATGTTTTAAGTTTTAGGGTTTTTTTGATAATTAATTAGTGTTTCCTGGTTGAATTGTTTGTAGCATGTAATTTTATTATTTAATGACACTAATCGGACAACAATCTTAAGAACTTATTACACTAGTGTTGTTAGATAGTAATTCGCATGCTAGGTTAGAAATTTTATGGAAAAATACGAACTGTGCATGAAAAACCCGTAGGGCGTTCGAACACCCGACGAACGCGAAGGCTTAAATTTGAAATTTCGTAAGAACGTTCGAACGCGTCTTCAAACGCAACTCGAACGCAAGCCTTCTGCCTAAGAACGTTCAAACACGTACTAAACGCAACTCGAACGCAAACTCTCTGGAATCATTCTGTTCGAATGCGTTTTCGAACGCTACTCGAACGCAAACTCTCTGAAATCATTCCGTTCGAACGCGTTTTCGAACGCTATACGAACGTGAACTCTCTGGAATCATTCCGTTCGAACGCGTTATCAAATGCTACTCGAACATGAACTCTCTGGAAACACTTCGTTCGAACGCATTGTCAAACGCAACACGAACGCACACACACTGGACAGTCTCGTTCGAACGTAGATACGAACGTGACACTAACGAAATTGTCCTTTAATTATTATAAACTGCAAATTTAAATTAATATTAACTTAGTAAATCATATATTGTAACACATTAATCTTGGTAGTATAGATTTAAGTTATTTTTAGGTTGTTCAATTATCAAAAGCATACACATAATGATAAAGTTGAAGTTGATTGTGTGTTGCATACTTGGGTGAGAATTTAAAGTGTAATCATACATAAGAAATTTCATCCAATCTTGATTGACACTTACACATATTTACACATATTGTATATTGTCTGCACTATTAAATAAAGTGTAGTTCTGGGTTTGAATTGATAAAATATCCTATTGAAAAAGTGTTTAAAGAATATTCTGTCAAAAATGCGATAAGAGCCTAAGTGGTCAGGGATTTAAGTGGTTACTCCGGACCCCCTCGTCCTCTCAGAATATTCGTTTATTCATTTTTCTAAAGAATCTTTAGTTGAAATTCAAGGACTTGTGTTTATTGGAACCACCATCCAATAGAACAACAAGTGAGAACCTAGTATATCACTTTGAATAAGATCATTCATTGATCGTTGTGCAATTAATCTTTTGTAGACTAATTGACCTCTGTTGATTTTCCAGTTACAAATGGCTAGTGGAAACATCACAGTACCGGTCTCTCATGGAGAAAAGCCGGAGAAATTTGGTGGGGCAAATTTCAAACAGTGGCAGAGCAAAATGTTGTTCTACCTGACGACTCTCCAGTTGGCTAAATTCCTCAAAGATCCTCCGGGTCCTGTGGAGGGTGAATCTGAAATGGCCAAGGATGAGCGAGAACAGACTTGGATGTCTGGAGACTTCTTATGCAAGAACTACCCTTTGGGTTGTCTTGACAATACTCTGTACAATGTGTACTAAGGCATGACTTATGCGAAGATTCTCTGGGAATCTCTCGAGAAGAAATATAAAACCGAGGATGCCGGACAAAAGAAATTTGTCGTGGGTAGGTTCCTGGACTACAAGATGGTAGATTCAAGGACGGTGATGTCTCAGTTGGGTGAACTGCAGTTGATCATTCATGAAATATTGGATGAGGGTATGAAATTCTGTGAGATGTTTCAAGTTGCCGCCATAATTGAAAAGTTGCCTCCATCATGGAAGGACTTCAGGAGCTATCTGAAACACAAAAAGAAGCAGATGAGCCTTGAAGACATTAGTGTTCGATTGAGAATCGAGGAGGACAACATGATGTCCGAAAAGGCCAACTATAAGACTATGGAGTCTAAGGCCAACATCATTGAGGGTGTAAATGATAGCAAGAAAAGAAAGAAAAGTGGAGCTGATTCTTCGAACAAGAAGTTCAAGGGGAAATGCTACAACTGTGGAAAGAGCGGTCATATGTCAAATGACTGCAGAAACAAGAAATCTCAGGACAAGGGCAAGAAAAAGAAAAATGAGGCCCATTTCACTGAAGGTGAGCAGCTGACTGATGAGATCTCTGAGATGGAACTATCAGCAGTGGTAACCGAAGCCAACATAGTTGGGAATCCGAGAGAATGATGGGTAGACACTGGGGCTACTCGTCATATCTGTGCAGATAGCAAGATGTTTTCCATGTACCAGAAGGTCGATGGCGGCGATCATCTGAGAATGGGAAACTCGTCTACCTCTCAGGTGGTTGGACAAGGCACAGTGGTTCTGAAGATAACATCCGGAAATGAGCTAACATTGAGAAATGTACTGTATGTTCCAGATATTCGGAAGAACTTAGTCTCAGGCTCTCTTCTTAGTAAGGCTGGTTTTAAGCTTGTGTTTGGTTCTGATAAGTTTGTAATGACTAAGAATGATATATATGTAGGAAAATGTTACCTAACTGAGGGTATTTTCAAGCTAAATGTAATGACTGTCAATCGTGCTATTAATAAAGCTAGTACTTCTGCTTATATTACTGAGTCACAAAATGTATGGCATGAGAGGTTAGGACATGTTAATTATGATACCATGCGTAAATTAATTAACATGGACCTTATACCTAAATTTGCAATTAATAGCCAACATAAGTGTGAAACATGTGTTGAAGCAAAAATGCATAGAACATCATTTCATTCTGTTGAACGCAGTTCTAAACCTTTAGAACTTGTACACACTGACGTGTGTGACATGAATATTGTGCAAACAAGAGGCACTAAAAAGTACTTTGTCATTTGTATCGATGACAACATAAGATTCTGCTATGTGTACTTACTGAGGAGCAAAGCTGAAGCTATTGAGAGCTTTGTACATTATAAGAACGAAGTTGAAAATCAACTTGGCAAGAAAATCAAAAGAATCAGGAGTGATAGAGGTGGTGAATACGTTTCACCATTCGGTGAATATTGTTATGTGCACGGAATTATTCACGAAACCACTGCTCCTTATTCTCCTCAACGGAACGAATTACGGAACGCAAAAATCGAACGTTGAAGGAAATGATGAACGCCATGTTGACGAGTTCGGGTTTACCCCAAAACTTGTGGGGGGAAGTCTTGCTTTCCGCGAACTACGTTCTAAACAAGCTTCCTCACAGAAGATTAGACAAAACACCATATGAGTTGTGGAAAGATTTCGTACCTTCCTACAAATACCTAAAAGTGTGGGGGTGTCTTGCCAAAGTAATGGTTCTTAAACCTAAGAAGGTTAGAATATGACCCAAAACTGTTGACTGTATATTCATTGGATATGCTCGCAACAGTAGTGCGTATCGATTCTTGGTACACAAGTCTGAGATTCTTGACATCAATCCGAACATGATAATTGAGTCAAGGAATGCGATATTTTTTGAAGAGACGTTTCCTTGTAAGGAAAGACAAAGAACAGAGTCTCTCAAAAGAACAATTGATACTGTCAAGGACAATGATCAGGTTGACCAAGAATCATATCAACGTGCAAATGTTGAGACAATCGAGCCTAGACGTGGCAAAAGAGCTAGAACGTATAAGTCGTTTGGTCCCGATTTTCTGACATACTTGTTAGAAAATGAGCCTCAAAGCTATAAAGAAGTTGTGTCTTCTCCGGAGGCACCTCTGTGAAAAAAAGCTATTAACAGTGAGATTGATTCAATCCTACAGAACCATACTTGAGAGTTGGTTGATCTTCCTCCAGGTTGTAAGCCGCTGGGCTACAAATGGATATTCAAACAGAAGATGAAAACGGATGGATCAATAGATAAGTATAAGGCAAGACTTATCATAAAAGGTTATAGACAAAAGGAATGTCTTGATTACTTTGACACATATTCACCAGTGACTCGTATCAAATCGATAAGAATGCTTATAGCCATAGCAACTATATTTGGTCTTGAAATACATCAAATGGATGTAAAGACGACATTCTTGAATGGTGAATTGGATGAAGAGATTTACATAGAACAACCAGAAGGGTTTAGTGTTCCTGGACAAGAACATGAGGTGTCTTATAAAAGAGGCATTATATCCAAATACAAAGAAGAAAAAAAAAGATATTTGAATTTGTGGGAGACATTTTGTTTTTGTTTGGTTTTTGAGAGAGAGTTCCACAATTTCCTTAGTTCAAACACTTGTCAAGAAGTGCTCCTTGGACAAGAAGGAACCAAGTTATTCTGGGAGAACATTGGTCAATTGCGAATTCAAAAAGCACATGTGACGGGGTCAATAAGTTCTCAAGGACAGAAGAAGATCTCGACTTGGATTCGAGTTTGTTTTTTTCCAGGTTTTGTTTATAGTTTCATGTTTTAAGTTTTAGGGTTTTTTTTATAATTAATTGGTGTTTCCTGGTTGAATTGTTTGTAGCATGTAATTTTATTATTTAATGACACTAATCAGACAGCAACTAGAACCCGAGATCTGACAAGCAAGTTCTAAATCCTTTGTCACCAAATCACTTATTTGGGACTAATTATAAATACTCTGATTGGATAATAATATAATAAATATTCATTAAAAAAAATTCATTGTAAGTGATCAAGTCCAGGATGATTCTGATTTTGGGAGTCTTATAATCTCCTACTGATAAGAGTGATTATTTTTAGGTCTTTATTGCAATACATTTTAACTTTTCTTAAATTTGAGGCCTTTAATTTTTGTCCAAATTTAAGAACCTCAATCGATCGTCTTTGTACCGTCCTTAAGACCACCTTTGAGTCCATTATGAATTGGTGTCAGCTGTGTAATAATCACTTGGAAGTAATTGGGACACATGAGTTGGAAGAATTGCACCAAATTTTACCTCAAATAATTTTCAACACATGATTTTCATAAGATAAAGCAAATATAAAACATCTGTTTTGCAGTAACAACCAAAGATGTATTATACAAACAAGCATATTCCTGAAAGGCTGAAACAGAGACAAGGGACAGAAGAACTCAACAAACAGTACAAACATTGGACAAATAGATGATTGAATCGAGTTTTTTTTTTTCAATAACTGTACACATTCACAGGACATACTTGAAACAAATCATGAGATTTAGGATAAGAATATCGCTTCGCTAGTTATAGGGTGAATGGCTTTGTATACACATCGAACGGTTCATTAGCAGTCAACTGCGGCTCCTGCGTCAAACACAAGGATGAATAAGTTCAGAGACAACAGAATCAAGCATATAAACAAACAAAAACAAGTAAGGATACATCTAGTCTTATTCATATGATGAATGAGCCAAAATTCTCGGCGTGATTTGAATCAGAATGATGCTATATAGCTCCAACAACGGAATCTAAAGTAGATAAGAGTATAGAAAAACTGTCACCAGAGGTATGTCTACATTGACATGCACAAAAGTAGATAAGGGTATAAAAAAATAACAGATTGCTATTTTTAATGAATACCGTCACTACACTTATATCCCTGGTTACAGAAAAGAGTAGCAACAGCTTAGAAAGATTTGTGATTATCACATTTATATCGATTCCAATTGGATTTTGGGTTCTAAAGTAGCAGAGATTGCTTAATGGATCAAAGCAAAATAGAATCTTATCCCAAGCTTTTTTTTTTCCACATGGCATCATTCTGCCAATGCGGCATCTAATAGTATGCTTGCGATGCAATATGGCTTCTATCCATTACTCTTTTCTTTATTTCCTTTGCTTCCATTAAGTTCTTGTAAATGTCATCCACCATCAACGGATATGGCACCCAGTAAAAGTATCAAGAGGAAAAGAGAAGAGCAAAGGGAATGGATGCAACTCATGACAAATGAATGTGCCAGACCTTCAACTAAGGAACCAAGTAATAGAGGGGAGAGAAATCTGTGAAACAAACAATAACAAAAGCATGTCTGTAACAGTTGATAAAGATGCCGGGATATAAATACCTGTCTGAGCCCGCCACTAAGACTCCCTCCTGTCAAAAGCATGGTTATCACAGATGTTACAAGACCACCTCCTAGCTCACTGCTACTATCTGAGCTACGAATGATAGATCTCATTGAGTTTAGCATGCTCCCATATGTAGCTCCATGTCCACGCTCGATGGCCTGGATGAAAGAATAAGTCATCGCACCTGTTGATGTAATCTTTGATAGAGCCTGTCCATAAAGCATCAAATTGAGTAAGTCAATGTCAGTTCCCTACAGAAACATGTACTTTCTATATTCCAGTTGAAGGAAAAGAAATATCTGAATCGCTAAGACATTACCGAAGTATCAGCAGATGTTTGATGATCATCACAGCCACTGAACGAAATAGCCTCCCCACCACTTGTCCCTTTCCAAATTCCTGATCGAGGGCGATGGTCTTCCCATACATATTTCCCATGCCTACATCCTCAAAGTAAACACGTGTAAGCCAAGAGAAATTGCATTGCCAGATGGAATAAAATTAGACTAAAATCCACAAACGCTCGCACTATATCAAGATTATCTAGTCATAGGTTTTTCTTTTCTTTCTTTTTGATGTGTTTGTGCTTTGTTCATTTATGAGGTCTTGTCTAAATTTGTTTCAGTTTTGAGTAACAAAAAGGGACTAACCTGTCCATCCTACAGAGAAACGGTAAATCTAACACAGTGCCACTATGACAAGCATCTACAATTGCGTGAAGCTTGGCCCCACGAGGAAGAGGCCTAACTAGAGTTGCATTGATCTCATCATCAACAATCATTCCTTGGGTTTCAAAATCCACTGGACAAAGAGTTTCATCATATCCATCCACCTCCTCACCAGTGTAATTCCTTTGTTGCGAACCGTGACCAGAAAAATGGAACACCATTGAGTCTCCAGGTTGACAACCTTGCATAAGCCAGTACAATGCCATTCTCATGTTATATTTGGTAGGACGCTTCAAGGGATCAGGATCTTCTTCTGCAAATTTGTTTATAGAAAGGAATTGGGGTCAGACGAGGTCTTCCTTATAAATAAGCCTGGTATTACAACTATTCAGTTTTGTAAATGCCGAAATTGTACTAAGAGTTGTATATGAACTTGGTTAAAAGTTAAAATCCCAATGTTACTAATAAAAACAGATGGATATAGTTTATTTGTATTAGGAAGGTTTCTCGAAGCCAGGTTTCTTATGAGGCCAAACATAAGCAGCAGCAAAGTTTAAGGCCCTAAAATTAGCATTCAACAATGATTTGCACCATGCAGTATGCACATTCCAACAGCAAATAAAATAAAATAATAAATATAACAATAAAAGTTTCTTTTGTCGACCACAAAAAGAGAGCTTGACTCCAGAGGTGAAATGAAAAAGGCTCAAGCATAGGCAGCATAAAAATGCCCATATTTTCCTTCTTTAATTTGTCATCCGCTGTTACATACTTATGTGTTGCATGCAAATTTGCTGTTTCTTTTCATTATCATCATCTTTTGTAATTGCTTTCAGATCATCATTATGCTATTCCCAGTTTCAGAAATATTAAGAGCGTTATCATTTAAGAAAGGTTGCATTCATCCGCCCCACTAGGCAGGCCTAGGCTTGCACACGATTCGATTATGATTGGAAACCTTAACTGTAACTGAATCGTACGGTTACGGTTGAACCAGATTTTTTTACGGTTGAACCGGATTTGTTACGATTGGAAAATATACCAACCGCAACCGAACCGGACCCATCTGATTCGGTTGCGATTTGCGGTCCGGTTGGTCAACAGCTCGTTGCGGTTTGAAACCGCAACCGTGTGCATGTCTAGGCAGGCCTCTTACTCTAAACTTTATTTACATTATAATATTTTGTATTTATCAAATGTAACTTTCAAGAATTTAGTTTGCTTAGCAAAAATATACTTAAATTTTTTTTTTCCAAAATGATCACCACACACATCTTTTTTTTCTTTAAAAAGGAAAGGGTGGGCGAAGCCCAAATTTAATCTGGTTTATCTTCTTACCTTCCTAAAATTCGAATGACAAGCTAAATAAAACTATTTAAAAACCACTCGGTCACGCCCCGGGGCAATCACCCACATAACTTGTACATACAATTAATTATAACTTTTACCTAGCCTAAGTCTAACCTCATCTCTAACTAAAACAATTTCCAAACAGACTTATAAACAAATTCAGAATCATAATCAATAACCCCAAAAAAAAAAAGAAGATTAATCAACCAAAAAAACACAAACAAATAAAAGTAATTAGAGACAGACAAAAAGAAAAAGGAATCACCAGTGAGCATGATGATGGAGGATTCAGGGAACTGAAAGCGATTAGTGAGCATATACTTCATACACCTGGCGTCATTAATACAACCCTTGAGCTCATGCGACGTATGCTTATACGAAATCCCGATTATCAAGGCTCTCTTACGGCCTTGCGCGTGGGGAGGAGCGCCGGATGGCGCGTGGCTGTAAGGCGACGGAGCAGCAGCAGCAGGAGGAGGAGGAGGAGCGTGATTGGGCTGCGAAGAAGGAGGAGGAGGAGGAGGAGTGGATCGGGGATCGGCGATGCGGGTGATGGCGTGGCAGATGGCGCAGCGTATTGAATGGGCCCCAGGCGGGAGCTGTAACGGCGTGCGGCATTTGGAACAGTTAACGAGCATTAACATTGTCGGTTGGTTTGGTCGGCCGTTAAGTAAGACGGAGATGGAAACGGCGGTTTTATGGTAATTGTTGTGAATTTTGTAGTTTTAGAAGGGTACTGAATGAATTTATACTCGGGGAACGTTGCGATAATTAAACGTCGACGTCGTTGGAGATTAGAAAGAAAATGATGTGATTGGAAAATGGAGATATTTGGAATTGAATGTGAGCTGCTTTTGACTTTTTGTACATGCTTGCTCTATGTACATTCCTAATTAAATTATAGTATAGGCTTTCCGTTCACTTATAGATCGGTCTTTTTTACGGCTAAAATTTATATATGAGTGTGACTCTGATATCATATTAAAATATATGTGATCTCGTTCAATTTAAAAATTAGTTTTAGATTTGATTTTTGACGGTATTATATGATTTTGTGTTTATTCATTTATCACGGTCAATGTGATGTGAGATATTTTTCCTCTACATTGTTTGGAATTCGAAATAATTTTTGTTTGGATTTAAAAATCGATATGAGATTCTGAATCATTTTTCGTCATGAATATATAATCGATATAAGATTAAGATCAGTAAATCTCAACTCGTCCTGGTCATTGTCATCTCTAATGACCAACCATGTGATTTTTGGACTAAATGCATGTTTGGTATGATTTTTACTAGAGATAAAATGACATGTTTAATGTTAAAAGTTAAAAGTTCTTTTCAATATTTTTTTGGGTTTTGTTACATTTTAAGTGAAGTTTTTGAGGGTTAAACAAATTATTTCGTCTCTATTAAGAAAAGCTCATATTTTGAGAGATATTTGGAAAGATTTTTTAAATAATTAAATTATTTATAACACTCTTATTTAATTTAAGGGAAATGCTAATGAGTGCCCTTAGGGCACTTGTTAAGGATCCATTTTAGGAAAGTTTTTATAGGAAAAATGAAAAAGTAATTAATGTTTTGACAATTTTTACATTCCCCATAAAAGTGATATGAAAACTTACTAAAAATAGATCATTAATGAGTGCCCTTAGGGCACTAGTTAGCATGGCCCTTAATTTAATAATATATATATTTTTTAGATAACCGGGGTGTCCGGGCCAGCTTACTCGCACCTCGACTAATCCCCGGGACCTGTGCCCCGTGCTCTCATAAGTTTCCCAACACAGATCAGAGTAAGTTGTTGGCTTTTCACACCAGGGGGCATGGCCCCAAAGTAATGCATCTAGTGGGATTTGAACCTTGAACCTGAAAGGGAGCAAACCACTCAAGCCAAAAATATTTACCACTGAGGCAACCTCTTGCGGTTTAATAATATTATTTCATTTATTTCATAACACGATTTTAAAAAACTTGTCCAATAAAATAATTTTATAATTTTTAATAAAAATCCCTCACTTTCTATCAAACACTTTGTAAAGGAACCTATGACACCACTTATCTCCACATTGGTATGATATTGTCCACTTTGGGCCTAAGCCCTCATGGATTTGCTCTTGGGTTATACCCAAAAGGCCTCATACCAATGAAGATACATGTCCATCCTTATATGCCCATGATCTTCCCCATTTCTAACCAATGTGGGACTTTGGGACTTTGTTTGACCCAATAATCCTCCCCTCGAACAAAGGACCACAAAGGACAACTGAGCCTCCCCTCAAACGATCATTCATCCGTCCACTCCATGAAGACCAGAGCACACCGTCTGTCTAACCGAGCACTCACGGATCACGATCGGGGCTCACCACCTTTGTTCGGTATTCCGAGGATTCATCCACATGGCTAACTCCGGGGCATGGCTCTGATACCACTGTAAAGGAACCTAGGACACCACTTATCTCCACATTGGTATGATATTGTCCACTTTGGGCCTAAGCCCTCATGGATTTGCTCTTGGGTTATACCCAAAAGGCCTCATACCAATGAAGATACATGTCCATCCTTATATGCCCATGATCTTCCCCATTTCTAACCAATGTGGGACTTTGGGACTTTGTTTGACCCAATACACTTAAAATTTATTTATCAAAAACTATACAAGCTCTACTAATAAAAACTGTAACTTCAAAAAAAGTCTATTTGAAAAAGTATATCTGAACTCTAAATTACCCTGGCTAACAAAAACCTTAATTTCAAAATGTTTTAATGCAAGTGATGTATTATGAGTGTTTTTTTTTAAATGTATTTTGTATAAAGAAGTGTTGATAATTTATATAATGAAAAATCAACAGAAATACTCATTACGAGTTAATAAATCGAAAAAATAATTAAAATTGAATGAAAATGATTAATTCCCGATCTTTAAACACTTAGTTTGGTATGAAACAAAATATCAAAGTTCGAAATTAATTTGTATTTCTCCCTGCATTCAAATTGGAGGATATTAGTTTTTTTTTTTTAAAGGAGGGTATTGGTTTAATTTATAATAGAAGGGGTACGGGATCTAAAAATAAAATCTTATAAAAATAAATAAATTACTAATTATATTAAAAGCATTTTGTTACACATATGCATACATAATTTATATCTAAAATTATGAGACATGTGACAATGTTATCATTTAGTATGTTCCTAAGGGACGTGATTTGATGGTATATAGCTCAGAATCTGACATTCAGGTCCTAAGTTCGAATCTAGAGAGTGCATTTCTTATAAGAGTTTGAAAAAGCGAGAGTTTTTCATGCTCTACTTAAGTCCGGAATGAATGGTTTGACGACATGATTTCAAACGATTTTAAAAAAGAAGTTATCATTTAGTATAATATTATCACATTAATAATGAAAATAAAGTTATTCACTCGAGATATTTTACAAACAAAAAAACGTTACAAAAATATAAATAAAAACATATTAAAAAAATTATGAATCCTAAAAATGTAACCATAAAGACAACTTTTTAATCCATGCTTAGATTATGATTCCAATCATAAAAGTGTCATTTCTTAAATGATTCAATAACTAAATGCATGCCAAGTGGAACTGCGGGTCATAAGGAATATTTATATTTGTTAATAATTATATCGAAAGTTCTTATTACATATTAAACATGCATTCAATTATTGAAAGGAATATAAAAAGCACTGTTAACTTATAAATCAAAATAAAAATAAAAATAAATGTAATTAATTAATCAAATGAATCTTGACAATTCATGTAACGTATAATTGTATAAAAGTATTTAGTGTGTTTAGTTTCTTGCATATCAGAATATATCATTAAAGTAAGATGCCAAATGACTACAAATTGTTTTGCAAAATTCTTCCTTCTCCAATTTTCATTTTTTGTTCCTATCGGGATATTTTAACCTCTCTTTTTTGGGTTACTTAAATCTAGATAACGAGTTATCAAATTATACATTAATATTAGATTGACTTAAATCAATGATTAGATGTTGATATTTAGATCAGAATCAGTTTTAGTGAGTGTCCCGAGTTTTTTTTTTTTATAACACTTAAATAACTAATGGTCAATGATCCCAATTCATTTTTATTAAAATAATATACCATGATCAGAGGCTTCAAATTTTGAAAATGACATTTGGCTCGAGGATATTGTAGGTAAGGGTGGCAAAAAGCCCATGGCCCGGCCCGACGGGCTTTGGCCCGGTCCGCGAGCTTAAAAGCCCGGGCCTTAAAATGAAAGCCCGGCTCGGGCTTTCCTATTTTGGCCCCGGCCCGGGCCAAAATTAAAAAAAAAAACATAAATATATATATATTTTTAATATTCTTGTATCATTTTTATTTATTTTTAGTATTTAAATTGTTAATTTATCAATAAAATTTGTGATTTATTTATAAATTGTCTTTATATATAGTGTAAATATATTTTATATTTGTATTTTTTTTAATTTTTTTTTTAAAATTCGGGCCTAAAAAAAAGCCATGGCCCAAGCCCGGCCGTAAGGCACCCGGGCCCGGCCCGGGCTTTTTTTTGGTTGGCCGGGCTAGGGCCGGGCTTGTAAAAGCCCGGCCCGGCCCGGCCCATTGCCACCCCTAATTGTAGGAGTTTGTAGAGCAAATATGGGGAATAAAAAGTAGTCCCACATTATATAAATCTAGATAATGAGTTATCAAATTATAATTAATATTAGATTGATTTAAATCAATGATTAGATGTTGATGATAGATCAGAATCAGTTTTAGTGAGTGCCCCGGGTTTTTTTTATAACACTTAAATAACTAATGGTCAAGGATCCCAATTCATTTTTATTAAAATATTATACTATGATCAGAGGCTTCAAATTTTGAAAATGACATTTGGCTTGAGGATATTGTATGAGTTTGTTAGAAAATAGGGGGAATAAAAAGTAGTCCCACATTGGAAATGTATATGGAAAGTGAAGAGTTTATAAATGTTCTTTAAACATTTATATTAAATTGGAAAAAGCTTGGACTTGGGCTTGAGCTTGATGGATTGTTAGCCTGTTATTAGATTTAATTAATATATTTGATATATATTTAATTAAGTCATAGATGGGCCTTGGGCTCTTGGGCTCATGTGGATTCCTTAAATGCCTTGTTAACTTTAAAATATTTTTCTTTTTGAATTCTGTATTCAAATCAGAAGGTTGTGTTCCTTCAGGAAGGCTGGAAAGATGTTTGCATCTAAAAATGTTTTCCATATTGTCTCAATCTTGGAACGATTTCAAGATACATTTGAAGCATAAAAAGACTGATATGTCAATGGAGGATCTGGTTCTCAAACTGAGGGTGCAAGAAGATCACCGCAAGAGTGAATGGCTAAACATTTCAGAATTTGAAGCCATAGCGAATGTCATTGAGAGTGGAGGGGTGTCAAAGTCTAAACCTCAAAACCAGAAGAATAAATGGAACAATAAAGGGAAAGATAAAAATCAGAAAGTTCTTGCTGCAAAAAGGGAAGAATTTCAAGGGAATTAAAGGTGCGTGTTGGGTGTGTGGAAAAATTGGACACCGAGCACTAGACTGCCGCCACAAGAAAGGAAATATGGGTCCAAATGATAAGTAACAAAAACAAACAACAAATATTGTTGAAGAAGAATTTGTTGGTGTTATTGTTTCTGAAGTCAATCTATTGACTGACAGTAAAGATTGGTGGATGGATACTGGTGCAACAAGGCATATCTGTGGAAACAGAAATATGTTTCTCACCTACACTCCTAACAGTGGCGATGAAAAGTTATATATGGGCAATGCAACTGCTGCAACTGTTGCTGGAAAAGGGAAAGTGGTTCTGAAATTCACTTCCGGGAAAGAACTTGCTCTTATGGATGTACTACATGTCCCTGAAATTACTAAAAATCTTGTCTCTGGTTCTGTTTTAAGTAAGAAGGGTTTTAAACTTGTATTTGAATCTGAAAAATTTGTTCTCACTAAGGGGGAACATTTGTAGGAAATGGCTACCTCTCTGAAGGGTCTTCAAACTCAATGTAATTGCTGATGCTATTATTAATAAAATAAATAAGGCTTCTGTTTACTTGCTTGAATCTTCTGAATTATGGCATGCTAGACTAGGTCACATAAATTTTAAATGTATGCATAGAATGGTCAATCTTGGTTTGCTGCCTAATTGTACAAAAGATAATATGCATAAATGTGAAACTTGTGTTGAATCAAAGTTTGCTAGCAAGTCTTACAAATCTGTGACTAAAAGATCAAATGAATTGTTAGAATTAATTCATACAGATTTGAGTGATTTTAAATCAATATCAAGTCGTGGTGGAAAGAATTACTACATCACTTTTATAAATGATAGTAGTAGATATTGTTATGTATATTTGATACATAGCAAATATGAATATTTGAATATGTTTAAGACATATAAAGCTGAGGTGGAAAATCAGTTGGACAAGAAGATCAAAATATTACGATATGATAGAGGCGGAGAATACGAATCTAATGCCTCCGTAGAATTTTGTATACTACTAATAGAATAATTCATCAAACAACAGCACCCTACACTCCTCAACAGAATGGGGTGGCTGAACGGAAAAATAGAACACTACAAAATATGATGAATTCCATGCTTAAAAGTTATGGTTTACCACATAATATGTGGGGTGAAGCTTTACTTAAGGCTAACACCATATTGAACAGAATTCCACCAAAGAAGAGTGATCAGTCACCATATGAAAAATGGAAGAAAAGGCTACCGGCATACAAAATCCTGAAAGTGTGGGGTTGCCTAGCAAATGTTCAAGTTCCCTTGCCTAAAAGAGTTAAACTTGGACCTAAAACTATTGATTGTGTGTTTATTGGATATGCTAAAAATAGCGCAGCATACCGATTTCTAGTAATTAATTATGGAATTTCGGATATCCAAGTAAATACAATTATTGAGTCTAATAATGCTGAATGGTTTGAACATATATTTCCTTATAAGGATAGACTTAATAAAAATAAACGTAAAGAGCTTGAATTCAGTCAAGAGAGCGGGATTGATGTCGCCTCTTCATCCAGTGTTCAAGACAAGGTTTTGGAACCAAAAAAATCAACATCAACTCTCTAAGAGGAAGAGTTAGAACCTAGAAGAGGAAAAAGAATCAAGGTAGCAAAAGATTATGGACCTGATTTTTTAACATTTCTAACTGAAGCTGAACCTCAAACATATCAAGAGGCCATAACTTCGACTGAATATATTTATTGGAAAGAAGCAATAAATAGCGAAGTAGAATCCATTCTACAAAACCATACATGGGAGTTAGTAGACTTACCTTCTGGTTGCAAACCGATTGGTTACAAATGGATTTTCTAGAAGAAATTGAAGTCTGATGGTACAATTGATTAATACAAAGCTCGTTTGGTAGCTAAAGGATACCGTCAAAAACAAGGACTTGATTTCTTTGACACATACTCACCAGTAACCAGAATAACATCTATAAGGATGTTAATTGCGATTGCGGCGATTTATAATTTGGAAATACAACAAATGGATGTAAAAACCGCATTCTTAAATGGTGAGTTAATGAAGAAATCTATATGGAAAACCTGAAGGGTTTGTAGTAAAAGGACAAGAGAACAAAGTGTGTAAACTTATGAAGTCGCTTTATGGACTTAAACAAGCACCCAAACAATGGCATGAGAAATTCGATCATATAATTTTATCACATGGATTTCGGATCAATGAATGTGATAAATGTGTTTACATCAAGACAATGAATAATGATTCATATGTCATTGTATGTTTGTATGTTGATGATATGTTCATCATGGGACCAAATTTAAGTGTCATAAATTCCACAAAGAGAATATTGAATTCGACCTTTGATATGAAAGACATGGGAAAAACTGATGTTATCTTAGGAATTCAAATTCAACGAAGTAGTGATGGTTATATTCTCAGCCAATCACACTACGTGGAAGCAATTCTTCGAAAATTTTGACATTTTAATAGTAGTCCATCTAAAACTCATTTTGATCCTAAGAGTACATTAAAAAAATATTGGGGGATGATAGTGTATCACAACTAGAATATTCTCTTATAATTGGGACATTACAATACATCACGAATTATACTATACCAACATTGACTACTCTGTGAATAGATTGACAAGATATACGAGTAATCATTCAAAGGATCACTGGGATGCTTTAGTTAGAGTATTACATATCTTAAATACTCAATGAAGTATGGTTTACATTACACAAAATATCCACCAGTTTTGGAAGGATATAGTGATGCCAATTGGATTTCAAATGATACGGAAAAACAACAAGTGGATATGTGTTTACGCTTGGAGGCGATGCAGTATCTTGGAAATCACAAAAATAAACGTGTATAGCACGTTCAACAATGGAATCAGAATTTATAGCCTTGGATAAAGCTGCTGAAAAAGCGGAATGGCTAAAGAATTTATTGGAAGATATTCCAATGTCTCAACCTGTGACGGCCATATGTGTGCATTGTGACTGCGTGGCTGCTATTGGAAGAGCAAAGAGCCATATGTATAATGGAAAGTCAAGGCACGTAAGACGTAGACATAACACAATAAAACACATGCTCTCAACTGGCATTATTTCCATTGATTTTGTAAAATCAAAGGAGAATATTGCAGATCAATTAACGAAATGTATACCAAAGGAGCAAGTGTTATATTTATCAAGGGGAATGAGCTTAAAGCCAATACAATTAGAAGTAACTTAGCGGAAACCCAACCTAGCAAATTGGTAATTCAATTCTAGGTTCAATGTGGCAAACTAGTTGGGTGAAACTCAAGTAATAGAGCATAACAAACTGCTCATTCCTATGATAAGAAAAATTATGCTATCTATGACGATAAAGATGAATGATTAATCATTCTTAATGACACTAACAGAAGAAAGAAAATTAGTATTGCAATTAGTATTGCATGATACTTATAATCGTTGTGTCACCTATATAGGAGTAATGTGGGGTCGCGTTTATGAGAATGAAATGGCTAAATTCTCTAAAGCTCATATGAATCCAGGATTGTTCAGGACCAAAATGAACACAACCGTATGAATTGAAAGGTGTCAAAATTCGATATGTGTGATATTTATTGTCTTGATTTATGAAATGTGATGAACAGTTCAATGTCTCCTATACACACTCACTCATCGATAAATCCAATAAGTACTTACTACGGAAGGTTCAAGTCCAAAAGACACCTCTCCTGATGCGTATATATTTTAAGTTTTCTCCGGATCATGATATGTACAGTATCGCCACTATTTGCTATACAATTGTGGGGTATTGTAGGAGTTTGTAGAGCAAATAAGGGGAATAAAAAGTAGTCTCACATTGGAAATGTATATGGAAAGTGAAGAGTTTATAAATGTTCTTTAAACATTTATATTAAATTGGAAAAAGTTTGGGCTTGGGCTTGATGGATTGTTAGCTTGGTATTAGATTTAATTAATATATTTGATATATATTTAATTAAGTCATAGATGGGCCTTGGGCATTGAGGCTCTTGGGCTCATGGGGATTCCTTAAATGCCTTGTTAACTTTAAAACATTTTTCATTTTGAATTCTGTATTCCAATCATAAGGTTGTGTTCCTTCAGGAAGACTGGAAAGATGTTTGCATCTAAAAAACGTTTTCCATATTTTTGCCTATAAACAAGCAGTTTGTGACAGAGAAGATATACAACTTTTCTTCAAAACCATTGTGATCATTGAAAACAAAATCGAAAACACTAAGTAAATTCGCCAGGGTCGGATTTTCAGTGCAGAATCTTCGATCATCAGATTGTTGAATCCTGATGGCAGACGTCCGAAGAACTACAAGCATAAGAGTAGGGGTGAATTTCTGATATATGATTAGCCTTATGTTATAGCCTCAATCTACACAAAAGTCAGTTTTTTGTTTTTTGTTTTTGATTACTTGCATTGTAAGTTTCTTTCAATTCTGATTTAATTTGTTGATTAAGTCTGTTCTGTTTCTGTTTATAAGTTTATATTATCATATATAAGTTTATGTTTCAATAAATTGGATTGCATTCTCTGATTGTTTTTTAACAGATATCAGGCTAGCCCTGGTCTAGATTTAAATAAAAAAAGTTAAAATATTCTCACCACTTATATATACATACACACACACATATATAGTCATTAATTTAAGTCAATCAAATTATTATAATATTAGATGAATTTACATCATTAAATGCTACTTTGACTTTGAATATATATTATTAGATTGACTTCAATCAATAACATAAATATTGAAGTATATATTTAAATTAAAATATCTCCATATCATTCTTTTGTGATAGCATCATCATCTTATAAAACGATAATGTTATCTTAGAAGACAATAAAACCCACGGATTTCAATGAACTAACATACCAACAAATCATAATTTATAATATAATTTTTTATGTCTTTAACTCGGATATCCTTATTTTATTAATAAATATGTCATCGCTGAAGAATATATATATATATATTATATATATATATATAATATATATAAAATAGAGACACACACATATACATACACGATCAGACTCAGGTAAAGTTCACGTGGGCAGATAAAGACAAGTGTGAATGAAATTTGCATATAACCCACAAAGATCACAACCATTAAAAGGTATGAAAAAAATACTTAATTTTACTAAATACTTATATTATGATACCCTTTCTTCCATTCCATTTCAATATAATGGAGCAAAAGAGGATTGAGACAAATCATTCATTTAGCAATTTTTTGTAGCCAACTTGTTGTTGTGTGAAGAACGGACAAAACCGAGCGCAGCGAACCCATTCGAGATCAAATCCCGAGCGAATAAAAATATATATATATTTTTTTGGCAGTCCTTAACAGTGGGTAAATTTTTTTTTCATCAACTTAAAATTTTCCTAATGTACTAAAAAATAATTTTCCATGCATCAAAAATTACTATAAGCATAATTAAAATTTTCAACACACTTAAAAATATTTATCAACTCTTGATAAATCATTCCAAGCAATAAATTAATTTTCCAACTCTTGGAAAAATTAATCCAAGCTAACAAAATAATTTTCCAACACTTACAAAATATTCCAAGCATATTACATAATTTCCAACTCTTGAAAATTACTCCAAGCATACAAAAATTTCTATATCAACTATATATCAATTATCATACACTTCAATGCTCATAATTCCTCACTTACATACTTCCAATTAATCCAACAAATCCACAACAATTTTTTTCAACAATAATCATCAACAAATCTAACAATAAGATTTACAAATTAAATTTACCAACAAGCTTTGCCAATGATCATTTCCTTCAAGCTTTTTCAAAACTTCCAAGCTTGTGCTTTCTTCAATTCCACTAAATTAAGTTCTTCCAAGAACAAATCTTGATGATCAAAAGGTGGTATAATCACTCAAGAGTGGCAACCAATTTTTCCCCTAATTTTAACTCTTAAAACCCTAGGAAAATGAAAGCTTCAAGAACAATAATTAACCCTTAATTAAGGATCAATTCCATGTTCTTAGAAATTAAATTGGGTGATTTTTGGTGAGATTTAGGCTTGGGTTTTTGAAGAACAAAAACAACTCTTTCTCTTGTTCTTGGTTTCGGCAGAGGGGAGTGTAGGCACTGCATTTTTACGCATGTGAAACCCGATGAGGAGTCTTATTTGGAGACAGCTACCTTTTGAGTCACGGATGCCGCGGGAAACGGATATCGGAAGGGGGAATTCAGAATAAACAAGCTCACTGTCTTCGTTGGTGCTGCGTTCGTTACTTCGTTCGAACGGGAAACAGATTGCGGGCGTTCGTGTAGCGTTCGAGGGAGCGTTCGAACGGTGTCGGTAATTCTGGTTTTGCTGCTAGCCTCACACCCAGCCCATTTAGCTCCCCAAAGCCCATAAAACACATCCCAAATTAAATAATTAAATATTAAATTAAATATTAAACATTAAATAAAACATTTAAATCATTTACCAATTAAAATAAACAATTACCAACTTAAACTAAAATCATGCCTAAATTAAACAAATCACATACTAAATCAAAAGATAATCATACTAAATTAAAATCAATCATAACCAATTAAAGCCAATCATATATTTGACTTCCTAATCTAATAAGATACTTACCAATCTAAAATATTGTATTCCTAATCCAACACCAATTAAATATTACAACTTCTTAAATTAAAATATCTTGTCCCCCCTCAATCTTGTGTATGCCTTTCTCACCTCTCCTAATTTTGGAAACAAGATCTCTTCCCTTGTAAACCCTAGCCATTCTCTATATAAACAACCCCTAACCTAAGCCTTTGGGGGGGTTGACACATAGAATTCATACCCAAACTCTCTCAAAATCTCTCTAAACTCTCTCTACACACCCAAGACCAAACAAGCAAAAAAGAGAAAACACTTCACACATACACAAGCAAGAAAACAAGATCACCCACCGAAAACCAACCCCCTCTTACCTCCATACACCACCGAAAACCACACAAACACAGCAGCCCAAATCCTTACAAAAAAACAGTAACATAAAACTATATAGACAATCCTAAAAATAATCACTTTTAATTGCACTAAGAACCCACACAACTTAGAATAGTTCTTTGAAAACGTTGAAACAGGTAGCCCGTGCAGTGAGCAGCAAAACAGGAGCCGAATAGGAGCAGAACGGAGTTCGAACAATAAGCAAAGCAGCGAAGCAGTGAGCTAGGACGTTGAACCAGCGGACCAGAAAAGTTGCGGAGCCTTACCCCCCCTTTCGATCTTCGTGAAACGTGAGTCCGAGAGACGACTTAAAAGGTTAGACCTGAGGGTATCTTTCACACTTATTCTCACTTTACTTTCTGGTCATTTATTTTGATTATATTTTCTGTATTTGTGGTATTTGTTGTGTGTATGATGTATGTTGTGGGTATTGGATGAATGAGAGATGTGTCAACTCTCGCGGTATATCGGATGGAAACCCGGACATAAATTTCATAGCCGATTCCGAATGGACGGTAATATGATCTGTACTCGGGCCACCAATTCCACGTACCGCTTGGGTAAACGGCACCATCTTTCTTTTGTTATATTGCTCTTGTTTATTCAGTTTGCTTACTTGAATTCAATATGTCGTTAGTTATGCATGATTCAACCAAGCGCATGGGCTTAGTGAGTTAGTCCAAAGGTCCTCCATTTGTGAGACAAAGAGCCGAAAAGGCCACCTTCGTGACACTACTTCGCCGCGCCGGTTGATGTATGTTCGTTGGACGCAAGATACGTTCAATCGGGCATACTTGGTTGATATGATTGGTTCTATTCTTGCATGTGTGATATGACGCGCATGGGCTTAGCATGTTGGTCTAAAGGTCCTCTCTTTGAGAGATCAAGAGCCCCCAAAGGTCACATTACGGCAGTGCTTCGCCGCGCCCTTTTACTTTCTGTTTATGTATTGCATCAGGTCCGTGTCCGTTCGAACGCGTTCACGAACGCAACTCGAACGCGTATGTGTTTTTTGCCTTATTATGTGTCAGGTCTCGTATCCGTTCGAACGCGTTAACAAACGCCACACGAACGTGAGCTTTCTGTCTCATCTCCGTTCGAACGCGTTTACGAACGCTACTCGAACGTGAACATTCTGTCTCGTCTCCGTTCGAACGCGTTTACGAACGCTACTCGAACGTGAGTATTCTGTTTCATTTCCGTTCGAACGCGTTTACGAACGCTACACGAACGCGCACACACTGAACTGAGTCTGTCTTATTATATTCATGCATAATTGCCTATTAGTTGATCTTTCTTATGCAAATGTGTCACAATTCGTATGCTTATGTCATGATAACATTTGAGCATCATTTCTTGCGGTATATCGGATGGAAACCCAGACGTAAATTCCGTAGCCGATTCCGAATGGACGGTAGTGTGCGGTCTGTACTTGGGCCACAATTCCACGTACCACTTGAAAAGTGCCCATATGTGTGCTTATATGGTTAATATGTGTGCTTGTGTCTTTTTCCTGAATGTGATATGCAAGTAAAGTTGTATGTTAGTTGCTATCTTGATATATGTTAAGCATGCAAATTTAAATGTAAGATATATGTGAAATGCGTACATGAGTTTTATTTCACACATGAGAATTTAGAAGCATGATACTATTGGAAATAAGTGTTATTTAAGCCTAGTTAAATTATTACATGAATCCTTTCATTACAAGTGACATAAGTAAGGGACCATTCCGAACCCAACGGTTTGAGGTCTTCCCTTGCGAGGGGTGAGTGCGGCCTTAAATCTTTGTCCCGGTTCACACCGGGTGGCGACTCCATGTTATGTAATCCTTCCCAACTAGGCCGCGAGCCTAGGAACGGCGTCGCCCAGGTCCTGTGTCCCACAGTCTGGCGACTCCACTGGGGATGTGAGAATTGGCCCCGAAATATTGTCTTGTAATGAGTGGATTTATGTTTTAATTGGCCATGTCTATAGTGGATAAGTGAGGGTTTAATCAAGGGCACTTTGAGGCTAGGTAATGGTTCGGTGTCTTCCTTCATTCACTACCTTTCTAGAAGGAAAAGCTGTGAGGGCACCTATATGGCCATCTACTTGTAGCCTTTGTGATGGACTAATTTGGAGGACTCGTTGTTTATTCCTGACAACAAGCGATAAGAGCCTAAGAGGCTTGGGTATTTAAGTGAGCATCGCTCCACCTTCCCTCTGGGGGATCTACAACGGGAAATCCATTTGACAGTCCATCACACACCATAGCTCATCGGCACGTACCTTAGTGTATAAAAAGGGATACGCTCACTTGGTCGCTCGAACCCTTGAGTGGGGAGACCTAGTTGTGGGCTATCCTTCGCCAGTGAGAGCCTTTGTCCATACTCTTACAAATCCACCCATAGACCGGTTTGTATGGCTAAAGTAGCAATCATTTCCTTGAGTATGTGCTTGTGGACCATCCTCATTTGGATGCAGTTGGACTATTGTCAGAAATGCGGGCTTGCTGGGCCATTTAAACTGGGGCAAGTTCGCACCGTATGACTATTAGGCCAGAAGCTTCTGAAATATTGATGGGCCACTTTGTAAAAATTATTATGACATGTTTGCATCATCTTGCTTGTGTTTGAGAACATCGTTGTTTGGATCCATTTGGACCACTTATCATGAGATATGGGCTTGTTGGGCCATTTAAACTGGGACAAGAACACATCTTATGACGATTGGGCCAAAAGGCTTCTAAATAACAATGGGCCATTTTATGATTGTGTTCGGAATTTTATCATTTGGATTTAGTTGGGCTCTTTGCCATAAGACATGAACTCGTTAGGCCATTTAAACTGGGACGGGTTCACTCTTATGACAATTGTCCCAAAAACTTCTAAAATGATAATAGGTCGATTTGTTTGAGAATTTTATTTGATTGAATATATGTTATATACTTCTTATGCACATCATGCATACATACATCATGTTAACCCTTGTGTTCTAAAAGCCATCATAGATTCCCGTTGGTTAGGAAAAAAGGAAGACTCACCAAAATACCGAGAACAGACATGAGTGAATCAGATACTGAGGTATCCCGGATAGATCAGTTGGAAAGTGGCTTCGCCAAGATTACTGAACAGTTGCAAGCTTTGACTGCTGCCATGACAAATATGGCTGTGCCCCGTGCTGGGGAGATTCTGATAACGTAAGGCGCGAGAAGCCTCCGAATGGGTTGGGGGATGATATCCCCGCTTTTGATGATGATAATGCAGAGTATGCAACAGACAGAGTGATTGGGTCTCAGGCCGAGATACAGAAACTCAGGGATCAGGTTGAATCCGTTACCGCAAGATGAGGGGTAAGAATGAAGATTTGCTAGACTATGAGACAATGAAGTTTGGGGAGCAGTTGCCAGCGCAGTTTAAGATGCCGGATTTGGCTAAGTTCAATGGGAATGGAGACCCGAGGGTGCATCTCCGCCAGTATGTGTCTGTTATGAGTTCAGTTGGCCTGTCTCAGCGCCAAGTACAAAAGATGTTCGGGATGTCACTCGAGGGGGCACCCGTGGTTTGGTATCATAGCCTTGAGAAGAAGGTTAAGGAAGATTGGAAGGAACTAGCTGATGCTTTTCTGAAGCAGTATGTCACAGACTTGGAGATTGATTTGTCACTCCGAGATTTGGAGAACACCAAGCAGAAGCCGGAGGAGAGCTTCAAAGGGTATGTGGACCGCTGGAGGAGCCAGCTTCTGAAGATGCAGACCCGGCCCTCAGAAAAGGACCAGATCAAAATGATCATCAAGGGTACTAAGCCCTCAATTTATGGCAAGCTGAGGAGAATGACCTCCATGATTGTGGATTTCCGACAGTTGAGAGAGACTGTTATGGATATCGAAGAAGAGGAGGCTGAAAACAAAAAGTTTTATGGCCAGAATAAAAGAACTTTTGGAGGGCATTTTGAGACCAAGCCCACTACGGCAGAGGTCGCTACCGTCAGAAATAGGCGGTTCTCCAATCTTGGTAGACCTATATCAAGGGTGCTTGAGAAGTTGAAAGGACAAGGACTCCTGAAGCCTTTAGACCCTAGACCAATCCCAAACCCTGTGCCACACTACTTCGACCTAAGCCAATATTGCCACTTCCCCACCAGCAAAAAGGTCATGACACTGACAATTGTCCCCGCCTTAGGCATGAAATCCAAAACCTCATCGATGCTCACAAAATACCCGACCCAGAGAAAGAACAACCTGACACACACAGAAACCCTCTACCAAACTACCACTTTGTTCCACCACCCACCTACATGATCAACTCTGGCCTACCCGAAACCTTTGTCCTCAAAACCCTCCACCACCAAGCTTATTACATGGATGACAACGAAGGACCATAGGTCAAGGGAGAAGGCAATGCTGCGAATGATGAAGCTGTTCCTCCTAGTTTATTTGATCTTGCTTTTTTTAAATAAAGACATTGGTTTTGTCTACTTGTTCGAACCTTTTTTATGATAATAAAGACGTTCATTTCGCTGAATCTCTTCTGCAACATGAGTATATTTGAGAAAAGCATTAAACCTTAGTACTATGGTACTCAGCGATATTTAGAACTCGGAGAATCCTCAGAATAAGAAAACAGAAAAGATGAGATAGCCATTCAGAAATAGGGAAATGGGGCAATGAGACTGTCAGAAGGGAATAAGTTCACCAAGCCGATCAATATGGAAAGAATGAAGCAATACTTTACCCGAGGGAGAGAAAACCGAGCAGTCACCAAGAGAATTGGCGGAAGACCTAACCCGACGGGATAGGAACATTCATGCATGCATACACGTAACACATTTTGCATCCTTTTGTGTTTGTTTTGTATTCACAGGTTTTAAAGAATAAGAAAAGCGGCAAAGAACAAGCTAATCAGAAACGGTAAAAAGCACAGTATCGGATCCAAGGAATGATTCCAGGGTCGAGGCCCATATCAGCAGTATCAGTCTGGGGAAGAAAGCCTCATGACAGTACAGTCCGGGAATAAAGCTCGGGAGGAATAAAGCCTCATATCAGCACAATTCAGGGAACAAGACCCTCAGCTCAAAATGGGAACAAGACCCACGGGAACAAAACCCACTACTCAACAATTCAGGGAACAAGACCCTCAGCTCAAAATGGGAACAAAACCCACTACTCAACAATTCAGGGAACAAGACCCTCAGCTCAAAATGGGAACAAGACCCACGGGAACAAAACCCACTACTCAACAATTCAGGGAACAAGACCCTCAGCTCAAAATGGGAACAAAACCCACTACTCAACAATTCAGGGAACAAGACCCTCAGCTCAAAATGGGAACAAAACCCACTACTCAACAATTCAGGGAACAAGACCCTCAGCTCAAAATGGGAACAAAACCCACTACTCAACAATTCAGGGAACAATACCCTCAGCTCAAAATGGGAACAAGACCCACGGGAACAAAACCCACTACTCAACAATTCAGGGAACAAGACCCTCAGCTCAAAATGGGAACAAGACCCACGGGAACAAAACCCACTACTCAACAATTCAGGGAACAAGACCCTCAGCTCAAAATGGGAATAAGACCCACGGGAACAAAACCCACCACTCAACAATTCAGGAACAAGACCCTCAGCACGGTTCGGGAATGAACCAGGGGTCGCAGCACCTCACCACCAAATCAACGCAACTCAACACACGGTAAGTCAAGTGGCAGCTGGCGAGCCAGGTAAGTAGAAATGCATTGCATAACTTTGATAGGATTGTCACTGTTGCACATTACACAAGTCCCATCAAAGTGGGGGCAACTGTAGGCACTGCATTTTTACGCATGTGAAACCCGATGAGGAGTCTTATTTGGAGACAGCTACCTTTTGAGTCACGGATGCCGCGGGAAACGGATATCGGAAGGGGGAATTCAGAATAAACAAGCTCACTGTCTTCGTTGGTGTGCTGCGTTCGTTACTTCGTTCGAACGGGAAACAGATTGCGGCGTTCGTGTAGCGTTCGAGGGAGCGTTCGAACGGTGTCGGTAATTCTGGTTTTGCTGCTAGCCTCACACCCAGCCCATTTAGCTCCCCAAAGCCCATAAAACACATCCCAAATTAAATAATTAAATATTAAATTAAATATTAAACATTAAATAAAACATTTAAATCATTTACCAATTAAAATAAACAATTACCAACTTAAACTAAAATCATGCCTAAATTAAACAAATCACATACTAAATCAAAAGATAATCATACTAAATTAAAATCAATCATAACCAATTAAAGCCAATCATATATTTGACTTCCTAATCTAATAAGATACTTACCAATCTAAAATATTGTATTCCTAATCCAACACCAATTAAATATTACAACTTCTTAAATTAAAATATCTTGTCCCCCCCTCAATCTTGTGTATGCCTTTCTCACCTCTCCTAATTTTGGAAACAAGATCTCTTCCCTTGTAAACCCTAGCCATTCTCTATATAAACAACCCCTAACCTAAGCCTTTGGGGGGGTTGACACATATAGAATTCATACCCAAACTCTCTCAAAATCTCTCTAAACTCTCTCTACACACCCAAGACCAAACAAGCAAAAAGAGAAAACACTTCACACATACACAAGCAAGAAAACAAGATCACCACCGAAAACCAACCCCTCTTTACCTCCATACACCACCGAAAACCACACAAACACAGCAGCCCAAATCCTTACAAAAAAACAGTAACATAAAACTATATAGACAATCCTAAAAATAATCACTTTTAATTGCACTAAGAACCCACACAACTTAGAATAGTTCTTTGAAAACGTTGAAACAGGTAGCCCGTGCAGTGAGCAGCAAAACAGGAGCCGAATAGGAGCAGAACGGAGTTCGAACAATAAGCAAAGCAGCGAAGCAGTGAGCTAGGACGTTGAACCAGCGGACCAGAAAAGTTGCGGAGCCTTACCCCCCCTTTCGATCTTCGTGAAACGTGAGTCCGAGAGACGACTTAAAAGGTTAGACCTGAGGGTATCTTTCACACTTATTCTCACTTTACTTTCTGGTCATTTATTTTGATTATATTTTCTGTATTTGTGGTATTTGTTGTGTGTATGATGTATGTTGTGGGTATTGGATGAATGAGAGATGTGTCAACTCTCGCGGTATATCGGATGGAAACCCGGACATAAATTTCATAGCCGATTCCGAATGGACGGTAATATGATCTGTACTCGGGCCACAATTCCACGTACCGCTTGGGTAAACGGCACCATCTTTCTTTTGTTATATTGCTCTTGTTTATTCAGTTTGCTTACTTGAATTCAATATGTCGTTAGTTATGCATGATTCAACCAAGCGCATGGGCTTAGTGAGTTAGTCCAAAGGTCCTCCATTTGTGAGACAAAGAGCCGAAAAGGCCACCTTCGTGACACTACTTCGCCGCGCCGGTTGATGTATGTTCGGTTGGACGCAAGATACGTTCAATCGGGCATACTTGGTTGATATGATTGGTTCTATTCTTGCATGTGTGATATGACGCGCATGGGCTTAGCATGTTGGTCTAAAGGTCCTCTCTTTGAGAGATCAAGAGCCCCAAAAGGTCACCTTTACGGCAGTGCTTCGCCGCGCCCTTTTACTTTCTGTTTATGTATTGCATCAGGTCCGTGTCCGTTCGAACGCGTTCACGAACGCAACTCGAACGCGTATGTGTTTTTGCCTTATTATGTGTCAGGTCTCGTATCCGTTCGAACGCGTTAACAAACGCCACACGAACGTGAGCTTTCTGTCTCATCTCCGTTCGAACGCGTTTACGAACGCTACTCGAACGTGAACATTCTGTCTCGTCTCCGTTCGAACGCGTTTACGAACGCTACTCGAACGTGAGTATTCTGTTTCATTTCCGTTCGAACGCGTTTACGAACGCTACACGAACGCGCACACACTCACTGAACTGAGTCTGTCTTATTATATTCATGCATAATTGCCTATTAGTTGATCTTTCTTATGCAAATGTGTCACAATTCGTATGCTTATGTCATGATAACATTTGAGCATCATTTCTTGCGGTATATCGGATGGAAACCCAGACGTAAATTCCGTAGCCGATTCCGAATGGACGGTAGTGCGGTCTGTACTTGGGGGCCACAATTCCACGTACCACTTGAAAAGTGCCCATATGTGTGCTTATATGGTTAATATGTGTGCTTGTGTCTTTTTCCTGAATGTGATATGCAAGTAAAGTTGTATGTTAGTTGCTATCTTGATATATGTTAAGCATGCAAATTTAAATGTAAGATATATGTGAAATGCGTACATGAGTTTTATTTCACACATGAGAATTTAGAAGCATGATACTATTGGAAATAAGTGTTATTTAAGCCTAGTTAAATTATTACATGAATCCTTTCATTACAAGTGACATAAGTAAGGGACCATTCCGAACCCAACGGTTTGAGGTCTTCCCTTGCGAGGGGTGAGTGCGGCCTTAAATCTTTGTCCCGGTTCACACCGGGTGGCGACTCCATGTTATGTAATCCTTCCCAACTAGGCCGCGAGCCTAGGAACGGCGTCGCTCAGGTCCTGTGTCCCACAGGGAGAAGCAAAAAACAACAAAACAATTTCTTTCTTTCTTAGTTGTTTCGGCAGACAATAAGTAAATAGAAGAAAAAGCTATGGTTATTTGTTTTTTTGTTTTATTAAATTAATAATAAAGAAAACCAAAACCAAAATAACAAACCATGGTTTAAAGAATCTTTTCCCTACACTACAAATTTCAAAAAATAACTTAACCATGGTTAAAATTAAATCTCACCAACTTTAGCATAAAGCTAACTTAGTTACCTTTTATGAATCATTTAGTTACTTTAACTAAACAATCCAATTTTGCTTTACCTTAATTACTTTAATTAATTAAATGCTTTATTTGTATAATTTAAGTAATTAATATTATATATTAATTTAACAATTAAATTAATTCACAAAATAATTACTAATATAATGTAAATCAAATTTACATTTATTATACAATAAAATTATATCAACTCTTGATATAAAATTAATTAATTCAATTCATCTTATGAATTATCGGATTAAACAATTTAATCCTAAAAACCCAAATAAATACTTTGTCAACATTTGACGAAAGGTCGCCCTAGTGCTCAACGAGTAAACTCAATATAATAGAACTCTCTAATCTCACGTTCGGTTGTTACTTATATATTATATATATATATAATATATATATATATATATTATATATATATATATTATATATATATATATCTCATATATGTGTACACATATTTCATGAAGGCCTGTCCACCTACAAATCATGACTAAACTACACGACACGTCGAACCATACAAGTCGAGGTTAAAATGCTAATGTATAATCCATTCGTCATTACCGTTTCCAATTGAGTAAGGTTATAGTTATACTGTCAAAACTTTATCTACTCAATATAAATTAACTTTTCATAATTATATTTCATTAATAAATAATATAGCAAAAATATTTTCAATATTATTTATAATGTTAAAGAAATAATTTCTTCAATGAACTTCTGGCCAAAAGATTTCCGGAATATACTCTGAAAATTTATGGAAACAAAATCCAACCATATGGACTGACGAATCCTCATATCAACACACACCGATCTTCGTGAGCATTGGTCCATACCTAACAGTCATCCATAGGTCAGACCATAGAAGGTATCTGACATGCATGATATCAGACACATAGGATCACTCACAAGACCATTGTGGTGTCTCAAGTCAAAGGACCACAATAATCACTCAACTCGAAAAGACAACTATTGACAGTTTTATGGAATATCCATTAGTAATATTTTATGAGTTTGTTCGATACTCATTCAACTAATGAATATTTGCATTTCTATACGAACTCCCGCTAAGCTCACAGTCTGTTGAGACAAACCATATGTCCATTACATATATAGACAATGCACTAGTCTTACCAATATAATGACCGACCCATGCCAATATATCTAGACCAGGAATAATTTATATTTGAGAGAATGCGTGATATTTCTCAACACCATTTGCAACTCTTGTAACTATATCAATGTATGTTGTAACTCTCGGGTCTTTACTAAATTCATATAAGGTTCCGAGTGTAACTCGAAATTTTTAACTCTTAGAGTAATCTAACTCATAGATTTACAATATATAAATAAAAGTAAGAGTTTTACCATATAAATAAATAAATAACCATGATAAAATAAATATTATACTGCATAAATATCAAATATTCATACAAAAAGTGAATGGTGCTCGATCACCATTTCCAACACTTGTAAGGTCCGGAACTAGTTAGATATCATTTGCTTTGAAAGTCTATAACCACGTCAGTCTAATGGTCCGATCCACCTTCTTTACAGTTTGATTCTTAGCTAAAATGGTTATTTTTGAAGTCTGGACCCAAAACACATCCAAGTGGTTGAAGGAATCCCTTAATTATAGATATATCACAAATTACCTCCAAATAATGTGGATATGTATATATAAAAAATGATGTTTGTACAATATTTCATACAACTATGTGAATTAGGGAAAAAAAGTATTCTCTTTTTATCTTTTGCCCTTTCTAAATATACATGGTTGTACAATATTTTGTTCAAAGTGTGTTGATGGTGTTTTTAGCACTATGATATTTAAGCAGCACGACATGGGTAAAAGGGTAAATTCCCTCATTGGTCAAAATCATTAAAAAAGACCATCATGACCGACCACATAAAGGAGGGTCGAGCACTTAATGGTAGGTGACCGACCACTTCGGTTCGGATGACCGGGCATTATCAGATCGGCGGAAGCATTCTCAGTTCAAAAGACCATCGTGACCGACCTCATGAAGACCGGGAATATGGCGGGATATGCTCCAGAAGATAAGTTATCATACCTTCATGGGTAAAAATGATGAGTCAGTGTCCAAATAGGATAAAAGAAATGAAGATAGTTTTAATTAGGAATCCTAATGGGAAAATGAAATTGTTTCAACTAGGAAATTCTTGTACAAATAGGAATATGATTTCTTCACCATTATAAATAGGAGAGTAAAGTGAGTGTAGAAAATGGGGGGAAGGAGGAAGAAGAGGAACAAGTAGAAAGGAACAAGTGGAGAGCATTGAGAATCATCATAAGAATCATTATCATCAGACTTGTAAAAAAAACAAGAAGCAGAGCTGGGAAGCATATTTCAGTAATAAAAAGTATCATCATTTTTGTGCCCGTGGACGTAGGTCGGACCAAGATCCGTCGAACCACGTTAAATATCTTTGTCGATTGGCGAATTATTTGTCTTTTGCTAAGTTTGCTTTTGGTCCCCCATAACCAAACAAATTCACTATTGATGGAGGATTGTCTCGGGAGTAATATTCCCATATTGCCCTGAGACCGAAATCAGCCGTCAACAGTTGGCGCCGTCTGTGGGGAATCAACAAAAAGCGGCTCGCGTAGTAAGACGATGGCAGAATGTGGAAATCACCAATCGTCGGGAAATCCGGCTACAGATTGGATGAATAAGATAGAAGAAAACATAAGGAAGGACATATAGGATAGTCAGACCCTCCTAAAAACCATGATGCACCGACTGGAGAAAATAGAAGGGGGGAACCGCGAGAAGCCTGAAACCAGAGCTAATCAAATAATATGAGAGATAGCAGATGGAAAAAGGGTCGCCGATGTGAGTGATGACGATGAACCGATGAGGAATGGTCCCTACGGGATGAGGTCCGTAGTGGTAGAAAAAGATTTACAAACGGAGGATACGTGGGAAGAAGAAGAGGGGAGACAATCACCATATTCTTCCTATGATAGCCCCCGCGACACCAGAAGGGGAAATATGAAGCATGGTGAAACTGGATGGGAAGTCTCAAGAGATGAGGAACGCCGCACCCGTGGTGACAGACGCGAAGGAGGCCGCGGGAGGCGGCATAGTGACACAGATGGTAGTATAAAGTCTTGGTTAAGAAAAGAAATGGCCAAGTGGGGAGTAAACCCCAAAATTGATACATCAGATGCTCGGGACGGTGAGGTTGAATCTCCCTTCACAGAAGAAATAAGGTCGGCAAAATTCCCAAGACATTTCAACATGCCATCCATGACGCCCTACAAAGGCCATTCAGATCCAAAGTCTCATATTGAAAGTTTCGTCCTATTAATGGAGGTCCAAGGGGTAGTAGAGGATGCCATTTGCAAAGTATTCCCCCTAACCTTGGGCGGGTCTGCCATTCTGTGGTTCAGAAGTCTTGCCCCGGGAAGCATCAATAGCTTCGCTCAACTCAGAATGTCATTTGTTCGACACTTCAAAGGGGCCTGCGTCCCCAAGAAAATGGTGGGAGAATTGAGACTGATGAAGCAGGGGGATGATGAGCCCCTAAGGAATTTTATTGAAAGATACCACAATTTGGTGCTCGAGGTCGGAGCGTACGAGTCATCGGAAGCGCTAGAAAGTCTCAATGGAGGTTTGAAGGTCGGGAAGTTGTGGACTCACCTGAGGATTCAAGACGTATCGGATTATGCCACTACCCTGGAGTTGGCCAGGAAGTTTATCTTAATAGAGGAGGAGAAAAAAATTGCCCGGGGAGTAAACACCCGAAAGGCTAAGTTACTCAGGTCAGACAATCAGTGGGATTCGATTAGAAATTGGAGGAGACCAATCCCGGAGCAGAAGAAACTCAGACCGACACCTCCGAGTAGTCATGTTCAATAGATAAAGTCATTTGTCCAAGTCAACCGTGTCGCGGGGAGAATAATATACACCCTTCTGAACAAACCTATGGCCCAGATAGTTCGGGAAATCCAAGATAAAGGTCTGTTGGCCGAGCCTAATTTGAAAAGGTTCCCGATTGAGGAGGGAAATAGTAGGGCATACTGTATCTACCATGACGTAATGGGACATGCCACGAATGGGAGCAGGTGGAAGACTTGGTGAAAGAAGGCTATCTCAGTGTGTACATAGACCATTCGGCTTTTGAGGTCGACCAAGTTGATAGCGGAAGTCATCCGGTCGGATGCGTGGAATGCTGAGATGCAGAAAGGATGTATTAAGAAGAACATTGCTTGTAGTGACCCTCGTAGAGTTGCAAGAAAGGCAACAGATCCCCAAAAAGGTGAGTAAAACCTCTTCTGACTTAGGTTGACATTTGATTATGCTTTTTTGTTATGGCTCACATAATGATTTTGATATTTGTTTTACGGCTCGGGTCTGCTCTTGTACCGCCGAGACCGATGTCTCTTTCCGGCTCGGGTCTGCTCTTGTACCGCCGAGATCGATGTCTCTTTCCGGCTCGGGTCTGCTCTTGTACCGCCGAGACCGATGTTTCTTTCCCCGGCTCGGGTCTGCTCTTGTACCGCCGAGACCGATGTCTTTTTTCGGCTCGGGGCTGGATTTCGTTCCGCCGAGGCCGCTTGGTTATTCGAATCGGGGCTGGATTTTGTTCCGCCGATGCCTTATGGTTTATTCAGCTCGGGTTCGGGTTACGTCCCACCAAGTCGGCTTCTTTGGACTGGGGATGTAACATTCTCCGAGAGCCAAGTCTTTCTCAGCTCGCTCGGGGTCGGGTTACGTCCCACCGAGTCGGCTTCTTTGGACTGGGGATGTAATATTCCCCCAGAGCCAAGTCTTTCTTTTAGCTCGGGGTCGGGTTACGTCCCACCGAGTCAGCTTCTTTGGAATGGGGATGTAATATTCCCCCAGAGCCAAGTCTTTCTCTCAGCTCGGGGTCGGGTTACGTCCCACCGAGTCGGCTTCTTTGGACTGGGGATGTAACATTCCCCCAGAGCCGTCTTTCTTTTAGCTCGGGGTCGGGTTACGTCCCACCGAGTCGGCTTCTTTGGACTGGGGATGTAATATTCCCCCAGAGCCAAGTCTTTCTCAGCTCGGGGTCGGGTTACGTCCCACCGAGTCGACTTCTTTGGACTGGGGATGTAATATTCCCCCAAAGCCAAGTCTTTCTTCAGCTTGGGGTCGGGTTACGTCCCATCGAGTCGATCGTCATTAGCCTAAAGGCAAATCATTTTTTCCACGGGTAGATATCAGAATCCTCGTTGACTGAGCACATGAAGGTGGCAGGAAGGACCAGACTTGCAGCCAAGACATTTTTCTCTACGGTTCCTGGAGTGACCACCGACGGATTCATTGACACACCATCTTTTTTATAGTTCCCGGCATCAACTCACAATCTCGTTGTTACCGAGAACTATGGGATAAATGTTGATGGTGTTTTTAGGCACTATGATATTTAAGCAGCACGGCATGGGTAAAAGGGTAAATTCCCTCCTTGGTCAAAATCATTAAAAAGGACCATCATGACCGACCACATAAAGGAGGGTCGAACACTTAATGGTAGGTGACCGACCACTTCGGTTCGGATGACCGGGCATTATCAGATCGGCGGAAGCATTCTC
>SKCR01049145.1:0-66648 GCA_019454045.1 Zanthoxylum bungeanum
CCTGATGAGATAATGAGAGAGGGTAAATTAGTCCAATCCTTATGGTTTGTTTAATAAAGGAATTATTTTGGTACTCTTTAGAGGATTATGAGATTTTGGGCTTGAGTTTTAGGTGAGAAATGTTATTATGGCAAAAGTTTATATGGCCACCTGTGCTGCTAGAAGAAACAAGGATTCTACAATTTATGTAATCATTTTTAAGGTGAAATTTAAGTTGATTATTTCTGTAGAAAAATAGAAAAATTTTAGAATAAGAAAATAAGGAACTTTGTTAAGATTTTTCAAGAGATGATAGATCTTAGCAACTGCAGATCACCCTTTGGATTTGACACCCCTTCAAAAGGAGTCATCAATCTCAATCCAAAAGTCAGTGTTTTGAAAATGAGATCGGTTAATCAATAAAAATTGGATAGTAAAAAAATCGGTCCAGGCCGTTTTAATTTTTTTTTTAACTTTTAATATAATAAAACGATTTATAAATCACTAACCCATCGAACCTTTTGGATCACCGGTTCGATCACTACTCTATGAAAAGATTGTCAAAATATATTTTAAAAATTAGGTTGTCTAATTCTTATATTATTAGTTTAGAAATTGAAATTGATCGATATGAGATATCTAACTTTTTAATTGAGTTAGGTCCATCAATTTTAACATGGTATTAGAACCAATGTATAAGTGGGCCCACACTATATATCGACACCAGACAATAGACCAATTTGCATGGGAGACAGAGTGTTGAAGAAAATATCTTACATCAGCCGAGACAACCTGCAACTTTCAAACTAACTTTTGAGTTGAGTTACATGGTTTATGAAGAAAGTATATGATAACAAACTCCTACCATTTTAGGTGTATTTTTAAAGTGGAGTTATTTATATTTTAAAATTTTTTAAAATTATTTATTATTAAAATATTTATGATTAAATATTCAATATTTCCCCGGCATTGACCTTTCTGTTTCCTTCAGATCAGATCCACCAACATAGGTGATGACAGCCAAACAGTCCAACAGCTACATTAATAAACACTACATTCATAAACCAGATTTTGCCAAAAACATATTGTAATTTTTTTTTTTTTTTTTTTTTTATATTTCATAATCGATTTTCTAATCAAATATATTTTATTAGAAAAATAGTATTTTAAATTTTTTTTAGTGTATTAAATATTTTATTGAGTTCATAGATTAAAAAAGTTAATTAATTTAAATAGTTCAAGTGATAATTTTTATTTATTATTTTTTTGTAGTGTATTATCTAGAATTTACAGAGTAAAAGTTAAAATTTAAAGGGTTATTTATGTTTTACTACTAAAGTTATGAATAAAATAACAGTTGGGTACTATGAATATTAACATATTATACTTTATCACTAAACTTATATAAAATTTAACATTTTATTACTTTTTCATATAAACCACTAGTTGACCGTTAGTTGATCTTTAAAAATATTATTTTACTCTCAAAATAAAATAAAATAAAAATTATATTTATACCCTTTAAAAAAGCATATCTAAATCTTATATGTAATATTAAAAGAGATGCAATATAGGCTGGTCACCACAAGTTCCTTCTCCTCAGTTAGGCTTGGCAATTAGGTCCGATCCGAGCCCGCAGGGCTTTAGCCCATCCCTTAAGAAAAAGGCCGAGGTTAGAACCTTAAATAATGAGACATATTAGTTAAAGGGCCGGATAAGGGTTTTTAAAATAAAATGCTTGACCCGATCCTTTATTACATATAATTTTAAAAAAATTATATATGTTCTTCGAATTATATGTTTACAATTTAAAATTATTTATTATTAGGATTTTTTAATGTACTAGTGTAGTGTTTTATGATATATTATTATTTTTTAAGCTTGTTTAAGTTATATTAGTATTACTTGTTACTTTCTTAATTTCTTTTAATATTTAGAACTTATAATGTATTTTACAGAGTAAACTTTTGAAAAATTCATTTTATAGTGAGGTTATGCAATTTTTTTTTTAAAAAATACTATTATTTAATTAATAATTTTTATAAAATTTAGGGTGGGGCTTGGCCCCCAGTCCAACCCCATATCAAGCGAGCTAGGTGTAATATCCCAATTTTTTTTAAACGGTTCTAGAAGTCTTTTGAATTGAAATTTAGAATTTGGAACTGAATGATATTCGGAACAGGACTTTATGTGTTAGAAAATAGGTTGAAATATTTTTAACTGAAGTTTCATCGTGTTGGAAAACGCATGGTTTCGAGAACCGGTTATGCGATTCATGTTTATATCGTTATACGCGTAAATATTTTTTGTTTCAGCTATAAAAATAGCAAACAAACTCCTATTGAGGTGATTCTTGAACCATCAGACTCATTTTTCCAAGACGAACGCCTTTCGTGTTGAACACGTTTTGAAATTTATAGCATAATGGCTTAGAAATGCAAATTTCCGAGGAAGCCCCATGATAGGGGCCTGATAGCAATTTCGCGGGGGTCATAACGTAATTTTCATAAACTTTATAATATATACCCCAAGTTTTCATTAATCACAAAATAGGAAAGAACCAAATAAAACACTCACTCGACCCCCTCAGCTCCCAAATACGCGTATGTGTACTGTTGGTCGCGTCGGCTGCCTGTCGGCCATCGCCGGCCGATGCGATCAGTCAAGGGGTGCGTTGACCACCCTTCCACCTTGTGGTAGCCGGCGGAAGCTCCTAGGACGCCGGCAACGGCCAGAACGAGTGGAGAGATACGCGTGTATGGGTTTCATGATCTTGGCTCATCGCTTCATTTTATGGCCCAATCTACCCACCAAATCGAAGCTCTAGGAGAGTACTACAAGTTGGCGATTATGGATTTTCCATTCTGTGCACGATTGCACGTGAAACGATGGAGAAAGATTCAGTGAATAGTAGCTTCGATTAGAATTCCGTCGATTCCAGTGCGTTCATGGGATCGTTTAGAGTCCGTATATGCCTTTGAAATCTCGGTAAGACCTCACGGTAAAAATCCATAAATTTCAAGTTTATTATTAAATATTCAGATGTATCCAGTAGCTTCGTAGAGTAGAGTATTGATGTAAATTAAATTGTTTGAGTATTAGTATATTGAATAGGTTTATTTGGTAGAATCCGAGTGAAAATGGAACGAGTTGGATCGATCCGATAGAATATACAAGTTTTCGGTAAAAGTGAGTTTTTTGTATATTAATATGTTTTGATCGTAATGATATATGTGAGTAATATATGATAATATGATAATATTTGGATAAATCAGGGTAGGTTTGGAGGGTTTGAGACCCTTCCGTAGCGTTTGCGAAAACGTTTTCGAAATATTTTTCAAAAACGAATATACTCAAGATTCAAGTGAACTAGTGGCTTGAAATAATGGTAATGATATTTAATAGTAATGGAACTGAAATCATTGAAATCGAACTTGATTTGGTTATCCTAGAAAGATCCAGAATTTTATCGTAGTTGAGTTGAAAATTCTGTAAAGTTACGATTCTGATGGTATTTCACCATTTGTTTTGACAGACTTGACTAAGACCTGGAGTGCTTGCAAGACCGGGTAAGTAACACATGCGATGCGTTATCAAATCGTTCTTTTCTTGTTTTAAATATAAATAAATATGTGTGTGTGTAGTGATGATTGAAAGGTTTAGAATAGTTAAAGATGGATTTGAGAAAGAACTTCGAGATTGTGTATAATTGAGTTCGTTGACCATCACATGTATGGACTCTCGTTATTGTTATGATATGAAGTGAAATGTTAATGACGTTGATGTCTATCGATGCATGTGGGTGTATGAACATATAATAGTATGTCTATGTGTATGTGAACCAACAAGTATATTATAAGCATTGGTACACGTATTTGAATATATATGTGATGATAAGCTATGGACAATTTGAGTATATAACGGTAAAGAGAACGAGACATGATTTCTAAATTTGTATTAGCATGTGTAGATCTGCGTCATTGGGATGAGTTTTTTATTGACTAAGGTATACAATTTAGCTGTATAGATTTTGAGTTAGTATAAGCTAAGTCTTTTCCGAGTGATATATGTTCATGATTAATAGGATACGTATATGAATGAAAATGTATATTTGATAAAATACTGTATCAATATTTCAGATAAGAATTTTGAATGGTGAATGTTGATCGAGAAGTAAAGAATGTGAGGATTGTAAAAGGTTATGGTACCAGAATTCTAAGTAATGAGTATATTCATATGATTTATGTATATACGTATGTGTATGGTGATTCGGATGATAAACAACGTTTGATATGTAAGTGCTTGTGTATGTAAGATCGTGTGATGATTTCGTGTCACATGATGTGCGCATATGTGTGTATATTAATTGATTGACAATCTCGTGGTGTATTAGTCGAGCTGGTTAGGGATTCGTTCGGACGGAATTCATCTCATACCTATTATAAAATATGTAATGAGTCTCGTACGAGTATTGTATGCGTAAGCAAACCATATGTATGTATTGTTTGATTATGTGCTTTGTGATGTATTGGTTGTTATGTGTGCTTCATGGTTAGTTGCACGATGATTGTATGTATGTCTGATTGTATGTATGTATATGATAGAACTCGTAACATATATGGATGTGAAATGAATGAATGATTTGAAAACTGATGTGAGTATCTGATGTTATAAAGCGTGTTTGCTATGTTGTTATTGTATGTACGTATATATGTAAGAATTCTAAAATTGTATTGGCATGAATATAAGAGAAGTGAGTTATGATATGTATGAATGCATATGAATCACGCATGTTAAGTGTAATATCCCGAATTTTTAGGTGTAGTTCTAAAATATTTCCGAATTAAAGTTAAAGTTTTGGAACAAGATGAAATTCAAAAATCAGAGTTTATGTGTTGAAGAAATAGACCGGAATACTTTTTAAAGTGAAGCTTTGTCGCGTTGGGAAATGCGTGGTTTCGAGAATTTGTTACGCGATTTCCGATTTTATAGTTATATAAAAATAGCAAACAAACTCTGATTGCACTGATTCTGGAACCATCAGACTCATTTTTCCGAGATGAATAACTTTTGTGTTGAACGTTTTTTGAAATTCGCATCAGAAGGGCTTCCAAATAGTGACTTTCCGAAAATACCCTTCAAATTGGGGCAATTTTGTTATTTCTGGAATGGCATTATTTATGTAAGGCTTGTTACTGTTCAGAATGCAGAATGAAAAAGAAAGAAGAGGAGAAAGAGAGAAGAAAAGAAGGAGAAGAGAGAGAAAGATGAGGTGGCCGGTGCGCACCGATACCGACGGCTTCGTCTCGATCAGGCCAGCCACACGGTGGCCGGTGATTTCCTTTATGGTGGCCGGAGTGGCGAGAAAATGGGGAGAAAAACGCTAGGTAGATTTTCCCGATCCTGGCTCGTCACTTCGTTTCACGGCCCGAGCCACCCACCAAATAAAAGCACTCGAAGAGTACTACAAGTTAGCGGTGACGGATTTAATGTTCGACTTGATATAAATGAAATTGTTTGAGTATTAGTTTATTGAAAATGTGTATTTGGTAGAATCCGAGTGAAAAATGAACAAGTTTGATCGATCCGATAGAAATTGTAAGTTTTCGGTAAAAGTGGGCTTTTCATGTATTTATGTGTTTCTGATCGTGATGATAATTATGAGTTGTATATAATGTTATGATAATATTTAGATAAATTTGGGTAGGTTCGGAGGGTTCGGGACCTAACTGGTGCAATCACACGCGTATAACGCAAGCGCACGTATCGTTCAAGTAGTATAAAAAATATCGATCCCATGAGGACTTAATACCTAAGGTATTAATTTATGAAGCCAAATTTTTACAAGTATCTAATGGATTGATTGTTTGATTGGTTGGTGACTTTAAACTTAAAACAAGTAAATAAAATTGTGCGAAAGTAAATTGATGAAAATTCAAAATTATTAAACTATCCAGGGTTGTGAATCTTTCCAATATCCTTTTAAAGATGAAGTGGTTATTTTACGTTTGTGTAATATATTAGTTTACTAACCTGGAACACGAAATTCTGCAAAAGCCTTTGTCGATGGTCGGATGCAAATACCCAGTGTAACCCAATTAATCATATATCTATGTCAACCAAGTTACCTGAATTCATTAAGATTAAGTTCCAATTGTGGCTACCCCCGCCCGATAGGTATATGTCTATCCTGTAAGGAAATATATTAAAGGGTTATCTATCCTCAAGGAAGATCGTGGGCTATTAAGTCTACGACTGAAACCTAAAATTCATATGTCAAGTTTATTTTAAGTTTACCAAATCAATCTTATTAGTAGCCAGTTAACAAGAAGCATTAAGCTTAAGACTTAATGAGTAAACCTTTATATTACCCAAACTATAAAATAACCCCTTATAAACCGGTGATATTGGAATTTATCACAACCCCAAATAACGGACTTAGTTATGACACATATCTAAGGCTAGTAAAAGCTTAAATAAATAAAAAAAAACATAAAGTAAATGCTGAAATTAAATAAAGTAAATGATGGAAAGTAAATGCTGGAAATTAAAAATGTAAAAGTACAATAAAAGAAAATGTTGGGGTTAAATGATTCACTTTTATCACTATAATTTTAGATATCTCCCTTAATATAATATATTAACTTTGCATGATATTACCAACCAGCCATATAGGCGGTATCCTGATTAAGTCAAATTAATAATTAATTACCAACCGACCAACCAGGCGGTATCCACATTAAGTCAGGTTAAAACCAATTTCAATAATTACCAACTGACCATAAGGCGGTATCCTCATTAAGTCAGTTTTAGATAGTTTATATATTATAATTAAGGGAGATTAATCTAAATATTAGTAATAAAAACTTTACCTTTACCCCAGCAAAGGGGAGTTACTTCCTCATTACTGAAAAGTAAAAACTGAAAAGTAAAAAAAGGAAAGTACTATTTCGTAAAAGTAAATTGCAGAAAGTAAAGACTGAAAAGTAAAGAAAAGAAAGTGCAAATGCGAAAATTAATTACTGAAAGCTGTAAATAAACAAACAAGATACAATCTTCTTAGTATTCTTAAGGAATTACATAGAAGAAAGTATGAAATGAAATCTGAAATTCGGACTCTATTTATAGACAAAATTTTCCTCCACGCGTCGTGACGCGCAAGATTGTTCTTGTGTCGCGACGCGCCGTTGATGAAGGACACGTGTTGCGCGGCTTCCGGAGATGGTGACATGTGGCAGAATGAATGATTATCTCAGTAATTATGCTGACGTGCGCTGACTAAATTATTATGCTGACATCATTTATGATGTGGCGATGATGATTGTCGGCAGCATGTGATGATGACACGTGTCCGGCGCACGTTAGCATGATTTGCTGAGATGTTGACACGTGGCAGACGCATGTTAGCAAGGTAAACTTCTCTGATGATGACACGTGTCCGGCACACGTTAGCAATACCCGACGCACGTTAGCAATACCCAGTGTATGTTAGCCGTCGTGATACAGAGCTGAGCGCCGTGATGTGCAAATGACAGTTTTGCCCTTTTTGTCCATTTTTCACTGTTTTGTCCCTGATTTGATTCCAGAGAGTCGTGAAACTTTATTTATCTATAAAATAACACAAAACATATCAAAATATTCACAAAACTCAAGAAACCATACAAAATATTAGGTTAAATGAGTGGGAAATAGTGATATATTTACCACTCATCAGGACCATTCCGTAGCATTTGCGGAAATATTTCGGAAGATTTACATAAAACACGTAAATCGATGATTGAAGTTCACTAGTGGTTCAAATTAGTTTCTAACAGTGTTTTAAGAATAATAGAATTGAAATCATTGAAATCAAACTTCATTTGGTTGTCCCGGAAAGATCCAGAATTTTATCGTAGTTAATCGAGAACTCCGTAAATCACGATTCTGACAATATTTTGCCATTTATTTTGACAGATGTGTCTAGAACCTGGAGTGCTCGTGAAGCCAAGTAAATAACCCATGCGATAAGTACTTGAATGATTGATTTATGCTAAATACGTATATATAGAAATGAATGAAGTGTTTAGGATAAGATGGGGATAACTAAGAAATATTATTGAGAACAAAGTTCGAGATCATGTGCAGTTAAGTTTATCGACCCCCATATGTATGGCTTTTTGTTAATGCTTTGATTTGAAGTGAAATATTTGATGAGCTTAATGTCTATGTGTATGCATGAATGTACATAAGAGTATGAATCTGTAACGATATGAAAATATGTATGTGAATGAATATGTAAATGTACAAGTATATGAAAATGTATTTGTATATGCATATGATGTTAAGACATGTATAGGTTGGGTATAAGGAATGAGTAAATGGAAACATGATTTTCTAAGCTGGTATAAGCTAAGCTCTTTAAATGGGTAAAGTACGTGTGCGAATGTATATTTTTATGAATGAATGTTTTTTATAAGAATTCTGAAGATAGAGTGCATTTGATTGAAAAGTAAAAGACATGAAAATTGTTAAAAGATATGGTATCATAATTCGAAGTGATAAATATGTTCATTTGTTTGATGTATATACATATGTATATTGGATGATAAACAATGTTTGACATGTATGTGTTGTGTATGTGAGATTATGTCCGGTGATATGTGTGCACGTGTGTATGTTAATTGGTTGATAATCTCGTGTTGTAGTAGTCGGGCTGGTTAGGAATCCATTCAAACGACATTCATCTCATACCTATTCTAAAATAGGTAATGAGTCTCTACGAGCATTGTATGCATGAGCCAGCCATATATGTGCGTTGTTTGATTACATGTTTTATGATGTATTGGTTGTTATGTGTGCTTCGTGGTTAGTTGCACGGTGATTGTATGTATGTCTGAGTTTATGTATGTGTATGATAACACTCGTAACATATTGTTATGAAATGAATGAATGATTTGAGAACTGATATGAACAGAAGATGTTTTAAAGCATGTTAGCTAAGTTGTATTAGTATGTATATAGGTGTGAAAATCCTAAAATTGTGTTTGCATGAACATAAGAGAAACATTGTGTTTGATTTGAAAATGCATATGTATCCCTAGTGTGAAGCTATTGTAAGGTTATCGTGATTAAAGAAAGTTGAAGTAAATTTGTTTTGGTATAGAAGTTAGTTTGTAATTGAATAGAAGGAAGTTTATTGGATTTATCGATTTGATAATATTACAAAGATAGATATTTGTGATAAACGTATATATGTATGACTTCATGTTTCATGTGATTGAAGTGAATTTGATATTAACGATATACTCTATGGTATTCGAGTTTTGCTTTGCATGCTTTGGATGTTTGGCTTTTAGATTGACACATATGTATGTAAATAAATATGAGGATTTGTATATGTATTAGATAAAATGGTTAGTTAAAAGTTGATAAAACTAAATTTGTAACATGGTAATGTTGAAAAGCTTTTAGTATGCTTGACTTTATGTTTTGTTGGTTGCATGAGCATGGTTACTTATTGAGTTTTTATAACTCACATCAAATCACGTTGTAGTTTTGCAGGTTGGCTTTCAGATTAGTCAACCACGATAGCTTTGGAAGTTATATTCGAGACGCGGATTACCCAAGCGGCAGTCACCCTACAGTGTCCTGGATAAACTTTAGAAAGTGTAGGATTTGGGATTAATATTTTATTTGTTGTGTTGAGCACGTTGTTTATAAATAATGAGTAAATGTTTTGATCTCTTATGATGTTGTGGGTGTTGGACAGTTATGACCCATAGCGTCACTATTTGTACAGATCATGGTGTTGTTGTACAAATTAACTATGTGACAAAGGAAATTGCTCTCTTATCATTTGTGATTAGATCACCAAGATGTATAAATGATAGGAGGTCCTTATGATTAGTTCCTGGATTGAGATGATATGAGACAGTATCAATCCATGAAGGTTTAATCATTAAATATCCATAGTCGTAGTATTATCGAGATTGGACATCGATAATGCGGAATGGACTAGTATTACACTTGTGCGCGTTGTGAGGGCATAACGGCATAGTTCTCATATATTTGGGTATAAGATACTCATGCAAGTGTAGTAGGAGGTTGTGTTTTACCGATGGTACGGAAAACAGCTTCGCTCTGGATAGACCCCTCAGAATTCCATTGGTAGTATTACTATGTGTCTATGGAAGTCCGAATCAGGGTAGGTGTATTTGGTCTTAACCTGAGACTTGCACCGCTAATACTTACGACAATCAATGTACTTTGGTTTTGGTCGTCCAGGCTTTAACAGGTTCTGTGTACGCCTCTTCTGGGTATATTGAGAATCGTAGTGTATTGGGTGTGATGTCGAGATGGAAGTATCACTCCAGTAATAGTGGAGATGATGATCACGTAGGATACGGAACTCGTTCTCTTATATGCTGCAGCTATCGGGTTATTAAGACTAGGTCATGTTTATCCGATTATAGAGACTAGTTACCAGAGATCCGATATATGCTTTGTACGGGGCAGACACAATTCCAGCCCCAGGCTTAGCACGTGACATCCGATACTGGATCGAAATACGCAATACTACGTATACTACGCCTAATATAGATCACATATTCCTGTAAGGATATTTCTGGAGAATTGGGTAGGCATGGCGCTTTTGCTAAAAGCCAACCTTGTCTTGTAAATCGGTACAAACGTAGTACTAGGTACTTACGTGTTCGGATAGTCCGACGACCGGATTTACTGCCAACATATCGGGGATCTCATGGGTCGCTTCCCGAAGATTCACCGATGACGTATGACTCGCACTTTATTAATCTGGGATTAATTAATGAGAGAGAAAATTAATCTGGGATTAATTACGGAGATATTTTATCTGGGATAATATAATTAAAGAGAGAGAATGATTAATTTGGAATTAATCGATAAAATAATATATTCGATATATTATACGAAATTGGATTTCGACGTGGAATTGAAATTAGATTTTAATTCGGGCGAACGAGTTAATTTAGAATTAATTCGTTAGCGACGTGAATAGTAATTTTGCTAGGCAAAGTTATTTAATTGGATTTAATTTCGTCGCAAAGGAAAATTCGTTAATTTGGAATTAGCGAACCCGAGCCTGGGAGTGTTTGCGGACGCACTCGCATTTCGAATTCAAGTGCGGCCCGCAATTCACATCAAGCGTCAAATCACTAATCAATCAATTGATGTGACAACTTGTCACTTGATTGTGTGAATAGTGATAGAAGTTGTTGGAGTTGTTGGATGGCTTAAAGCCTTTGACCTTTGGAAAGCCAAAAATTTGGTAATTGAATTTTGAATTCAATATTTGTGTATTAGATACACAAATTCATCCAACCACCAACACTTATCACACAACACATTTCTCTCTTCTCTCTTCTCTCATTCACACCCAAGGGGCTGAATTTTCTTCCTCTCTTTACTGGTTTTACCGTGAATGGCAAGGAGAAATTAAGGAATTTTTGTGGCAAAAATTCCTAAGTGCTAGCACACATTTGGAGACATATAAAGGTGATAGGGAAACCCACTTGTGAGCTTGGAATCACCACCCAAAAGCTTGGAGCTTGGACCGAAAATGGAGAGCCAAAACAGCCCACTGCCGTGAGCCTTGGAGGAGTTTCAAAGGGCATAAAAAGTTTTGTTCTTCACCGCATCGCCTCAATCGATCATTGTGAGTATTCCGTAACTTATTTGATGTATTCGCACGTATGTTTCATTGCTTTAATCGATCCTTGGGACCGTAGATTTTCCCAACAATGGTATCAGAGCGAAGTTGAGCATGAAACTTGAATTTAGGGTTAAAATTGGGTAAAATGTATTTGAGCATGATTTGATGAAATTGGATGTTTTAGTATGCTTAAATATTGATAACATGGTGTTATGCATTGTCAATTTGATGAATTTTGATTGGAAAATTTTCCCCAAAATGGTTTGCTTGGCCGAATCTTGGATGAACCCTAATGTCTTTGTATTTTTGATTTTTGATTCATTGGATGACTTGAAATCAATTGGGTAATGTTGAATTGGATTTAATTGGATTGAATTCGAATTGGACATTATAAAATACCCTAATTGCCGAGACTATAAGCATGTGAAATGGGTTTGATTTTTGATTCAATTGTGTTGGACACTAATTGATGATAATGAGCATGATTAATTAGGCTAATTGGTGTTTTGGAAATATTGATTTGGGTAATTAATTATTGCAATACACTTTGGTTAATTAGATTATAAAATTTGGAATTTTGATAATTTAATTAATGGGCTTATTTTTGGAATTGGGCTTGTAAAGTTGTAATTGGGCTAATTGGGCTTGGTTGTACCAAGATTGGTTTAGGCTAAATTGGTTGGATCCAATTGGGCCCAAAACCATTTCATAAAGTCCAATTATGACTAATGGACCTTTAATATTTTTAATTGGGCCTAAATTGGTTTCTTGGGAAATAAGGGTGATTCCTTAAATGGGCTTAGTATTTGGATTTGAACCAAGTTGACCAAATGTCCATGCCTTAAGAAATTAATTAAAAGCCCATTGGACTTTAATTAAATTAACATTGGATGTTAATCGGGCTTTGAGACCCGTAACGGTTAGATTTAGAATCTAAGTCGTAAAGGTTCGTTAATAAAGTGTAATATTAATTTGGAATTAAATAGTGAATTAGTATTAAATACATATTAAATTGGATTAATGTTGTAGTTTAATTTAATTCAAGAATTCGTACTTTGAGTACTTATTCGCAAAACGAGTTTGACTCGCGCAAAATCAAATCGTTGTTTGAACATTGGATGGTCATTAATTATCAGATTAATTAATTGGATTAGATTGATTGATAACATGCTTCTGTGAATACATGGTTGCGATGCATGAATATGTATATCGGATGGATATTAGAAGGGTGGGGCAATTTTGGAAATTGTTGTAATAAATTTAGAATTTATTAATTGGACCTGCGTGTCCAGCCTATTACCTCATTACTCTATGTATTTCTCTTCTCACCTATTCCCCTCAATGTAAATGTGGTTTCTTTAGAAGTGTTATGTAACGGGTAGAAGATATACTTGTGCTAGCGGGAGAGAGGAAAATGAGAGATTTGTTCTAGGAACAATGTTTTAAGTATCCATCCGCATATTCATTGTTTTTATTTATATGTGCCTTATTATGTGTTTAGAATGCATGTTTAAGGGTGTATGATGATGAGACCTTAACAAAGATAATAAATTGGTTGCCAATTTGCACGCGAAAAACCCTCACAAAATATTAAGCGTTTTTCCTTCCATTGAGTGATTCTTACTCAAGATCAAAGACTGGCATTGGTTTGTTGGCCAAAGTCAAGGCCTTTGTCCGTCGAGGATGTGTTTGAATCATGAAGGCTTTGTTCCATATTGGTGTCTTGTCCAAGTTGTGATTTGTTGGCCAAAGTCAAGATCACTTCTTGTCCATCGACATTGATTACGAAGCTTTCCAAGGTCAATGGGTCACGCTTGACTGGGATCACTAAGTTTTTTGTGCCAAAGCCAAGGCTTAGTTGATTCAGAGGAAAAAGGTTAGGCAATATATTGGATATATTGGCATATATAAGATATATGTTTCAGACTTGGATGTCCACCTACTGGATCTAGGAATTGGATGGGATCCAATTGATCTTAGAGATCTACCTAGTTAATTATCATACAATTTGTTGGCCAAAGTCAAGATTGTGAGATATTTAACGGGATCCTAGCCCACTAGGAAACAAGGTTTCCCGAGTACTCAACAGAGGGTTAGAGGCTTGCCGAAAAATAGTGGGAGACAAGTATTAAATTTGCAATATTCGTTTAATAACTTGCCATAAACGCTCATTCAATCATTCGTCGTTAAATAAATTAATATATTAGTTGGACTAATATTTAATAGTTGTTTTAATTAAACAGTTGGACTGTATTCAAACTATTTCATTTATAGTTGATTTTATAATTGGATTATAGTAATCAATATAATTGAATTAACGATTAAATTAGAGTTGATTATATAGTTGGACTATAGTAATCATTATAATAAATTGTACCTAAAAATCATTGATTAAATAGTTGGACTATTAGAATCAAGATAAAATTGAAAGATTAGTGTTTAAAACATAATCCTGGGGAAAATGTATTTAAACGACTTTAATTTTCAAATTGGGAATAAAATATCAGGATGGTCCTGGAAACTAATAAGTTACTTTATTTGATAAAATAACATATTAGGCCTAAGCCCGGAGTTAAGCAAATAGTAGAGCATGATATTTGAAATATTTATGTGATGATAACTTTAGTGCTTAATCTGTTATGCTTGCTAAATAGACTCCTTAATTTCTTAATCAGAACTAAGGATTATATCCTTAAAGTATGATAATGAAATTGAAGGATATTCATACATCTATTTTTAGATCTTTGAAATACTAAATTGCAATAGTAAACTCTTGGAGAGTTAATGGCTATACTCAAGGAGTCAAAGCCAAAGTTTGCAATAAGGCTAGAAGCGCAAGGCGCAACTTATTTCGACAGTCCAGAAGGCCAAGGCTTGGCCAAAGGCTTCTGGGGTACCGAAAAGGGCAAAGGCAAAGTCATTAGAATCTTCTGGGAAGATAAATGACATATCCAAAAGGTCTGCCTAACTGTGGCAAACGGGATCGCGGAAGCGTGACTGCCGTATGGACAAGGCAGCCATGAAGGAATTGAAGAACGAGCAAGGCTCCGACTTCAAATATGTTAGTCATAAATATGTTCACTGCTAGTATTAAAATTGGATTTTAGATACTGGATGTGGTACATAAATATGTACTGATGTGCAGAATCTGCTGAGAGCAGGATACTGACTTCAGATGAGATTAATCTGCGATTCGGAAACGGGACGACAGTCGCTGTTTTAACCGTAGATGCCTAAGTTTAGGAACTACCCTTCGGGTGTGTACTTAAATTAGGAAGCTGTTACAATGTAACTAGTTTGACTAGATACATTATCTCTTTATCAGGGTTTAACCCGTTGAGGGTATACCTTTATATTCTAGAACACTAAAGTGTTTTATTTTATAAAGATGATATTGAGATAAACACATTAGATGTGAATAACAGCATTTATATTTTGAATATAAATAAATCTCAAACATATGACATGACAAACAAATAGCTCAAACTGAGTTTATCAGTTAAAACTTAAATGTGGCATTGTTGTCTGGGACACAATTAAACGAGACTTGTATATCCACACTTTTGAAGAGTGGGTACTAGGACAAATTTGAATTCATTCAAATAATGTCTACGAATCTAGTTTATTGGGCAAAATGCCTAAAACACCTTTACTTGGTAAAAGTGCATGTGCCATCGATCTGTTAGCCCTTATTCATAATGAAGCTAGTGGGCCCATGTCTAGCTAGGCTAGATGTGGATATGAATATTTCGTGACCTTTACGGATGTGGCATCTCGTTATGGTTATATGTTTCATTTGAAACACAAATCAGAAACTTTTAGTGTTTCGACACGAAATAGAAAAACAGATCGGCTAAAGTGTAAAACCATCATGGTTAGACCATGATGAAAATACTTAAGCAATAAGTTTCTTAATACTTGAAAGAGTATAGTATTCTTTCAATGAGGGATCCTCCCGGAACACGTCAATTTGACAGTGTGTCCGAACGGATAAACCGAATTTTGTTAGACATGATAAGGTTAATCATGAGTCGTTCTGAGCTACCATTTCCTTCAACAGATACGCATTAAACAGTGCAGAACTTATTTAGAATAAGGTTCCATAAAAATCTGTTAGACAGACTTCATATTATATGTGAACATGAAAGAAACCGGGTTTTCTCATTCCTGAAGATTTGGGAATGCTAGGCATATGTTTGGATGATACCAAACTAAAACCCAAATCAGATAAGTGCCTAAATTGTAGGTTATCCTAGGGATACCAAAGTATAGTACTTATACAACTCACAAGAGAACAATTTAATTGTTGCTCGCCATGCGGTTTTCCTAAGAGGAATACCGATATGCAGTGATAAGTGGGAGGAAAGTAAAACTCGATGAAAATCGGAGTAATACTATTCCAGGCACCGAGTCCTAATGGAACACAAATAGTTCATCAATGATGAAACTATACCAATAATCTTCGAATACACAAGAACCACGTAAGTCAGAGAGAGTCAGAAAACAACCTGGGGTATGGGTTTCTGATCTCACCTCATAAAGATGTCAATCTTATTGAGGAATACGAATTGACTACGTATGAGGAAGTGATACAAGGTATCGACTCCCTATTATGGCAAAGTGCCATGATGTCCAAAATGGATTCCATGTTAAAACAACCAAGTTTGGATACTAGTTGTTGTACCGCAAGGCATTGGTATTGTATAAGTCTTCAAGGAAGACATACATGGAAGGCAACATACCAACATACTAAGCTAGGCTTGAGGCGAAAAGGTATCGTTATCAACATTATGTCGATTACGACGAAACCTTTTACCTGTTGCCACGGTAAATCCATTTGGATAATGCTTGCTGATGCTGCATATTTCATTTATGAAATATGACAGCTGAATGCCAAAACCTCTTTCCTTAACGGAAACCTTTTGGAGGATGTTTACGACATTCTGATGGTTTTCTCGTACCAAAACAAGCAAACAAGATTTGCAGGTTATTCTATCCATGTATGGATTAAAGCAAGCATAGCGTTCTTGGAATTATCATTTTGATGTAATCATAATGGTGTATGATTTAATTCAAAACTAAAATGATTCTTGTGTATTTAACGAGGTTAGTGGGAGCGCACTGACAGTGAATGTCCTAAGTAATGATGACATCTCATTTCTTGGAAATGATATTCCCATAAAACAATCGGTGAAAGCTTGGCTTTCATGAAAATTCTCCGTAGAATTCTTGGGAGAAACAACCTTTATTCTAGGAATAAAGATCTACTGGGATAGATTTAAAGTTGTTGATACTCTCCGAGAACTCGTACATTGAATAAATGTACGCGACCTAGTGTCTCATACGCTTTGAGCATATGGAGTCACAATCAGGCCAATCCAAGTGATAGTCATTGGATTGATGTTAAGAACATCCTTTAGTATCTTAGAGGATCTAAGGATGTTGTCTTAAGCTATGAAGAAGGAGAACTTGAAGTGACTGGGATCACTACTGCAAGTTTCCTAACCGATAACGACTATAAGTCGTAACAACGGTACTATACAGTTTGAATAACAGAACAGTGAGTTGGAAATCTTCCAAGCAAGATACTGTTACCGAATAAACAACTAAAGCGGGTTATTGCTGCAGCTGAGGCAGCAAAAGAAGCCTTCTGGATTGATAATAATCTAATTATATTAGATATAGTTCTGTTAGCAGCTGAGCTAGGCTACAGCGTAGGCTAAAGAGTTAATGGTCTCATCAATGATCCAGATATATACTTCGATATTCATCTGATTCGTTCGGATCATACATCGTGGCGATGTGATGATCGTATAAATCGCATCAGATGATAATCATGCAAATCCGCTGACGAAAGCCTTTTCTCAGCAGAAGTTTAAGCGAACCGTACATAGTTCAGGTTTAGGACACTTGAGTGACTGGCTATAGGCCAAGTGGAAGATTGTTGGACAGTTATGACCCATAGCGTCACTATTTGTACAGATCATGGTGTTGGTTTACAAATTAACTATGTGACAAAGGAAATTGCTCTCTTATCATTTGTGATTAGATCACCAAGATGTATAAATGATAGGAGGTCCTTATGATTAGTTCCTGGATTGAGATGACATGAGACAATATAAATCCATGAAGGTTTAATCATTAAATATCCCTAGTCGTAGTATTATCGAGATTGGACATCGATAATGCAGAATAGACTAGTATTACACTTGTGCGCATTGTGAGGGCATAACGACATAGTTCTCATATATTTGGGTATATGATACTCATGCAAGTGTAGTAGGAGGTTGTGTGTTACCGATGGTACGGAAAACAGCTTCGCTCTGGATAGACCCATCAGAATTCCATTGGTAGTATTACTATGTGTCTATGGAAGTCCGAATCAGGGTAGGTGTATTTGGTCTTAACCTGAGACTTGCACCGCTAATACTTGCGACAATCAATGTACTTTGGTTTTGGTCGTCCAAGGCTTTAACAGGTTCTGTTTACGCCTCTTCTGGGTATATTGAGAATCGTAGTGTATTGGGTGTGATGTCGAGATGGAAGTATCACTCCAGTAATAGTGGAGATGATGATCACGTAGGATACGAAACTCGTTCTCTTATATGCTGCAACTATCGGGATATTATGACTAGGTCATGTTTATCCGATTATAGAGACTAGTTACCATAGATCCGATATATGCTTCATACAAAGCAGACACAATTCCTGCCCCAGGCCTAGCACGTGACATCTGATACTGGATTGAAATACACAATACTACGTAAACTACGCCTGATATAGATCACATATTCCTGTAAGGATATTTCTGGAGAATTGGGTAGGCATGGCGCTTTGCTAGAAGCCAACATTGTCTTGTAAATCGGTACAAACGTAGTACTAGGTACTTACGTGTTCAGATAGTCCGATGACCAGATTTACTGCTAACATATCCGGGGATCTCATGGGTCGCTTCCCGAAGATTCACCGATGACGTATGACTCGCACTTTATTAATCTGGGATTAATTAGATGAGAGAGAAAATTAATCTGGGATTATTACGGAGATATTTTATCTGGGATAAAATATTAATTAAAGAGAGAGAACGATTATTTGGAATTAATCGATAAAATAATATATTCGATATATTATACGAAATTGGATTTCGACGCGGAATTGAAATTAGATTTTAATTCGGGCGAACGAGTTAATTTAGAATTATTCGTTAGCGACGTGAATAGTAATTTTGCTAGGCAAAGTTATTTAATTAGATTTAATTTCGTCGCAATGGGAAATTCGTTAATTTGGAATTAGCGAACCCGAGCCTGGGAGTGTTTGCGGACGCACTCATATTTCGAATTCAAGTGCGGCCCGCAAGTCACATCAAACATCAAATCAATAATCAATCAATTGATGTAACAACTTGTCACTTGATTGTGTGAATAATGATGGAAGTTGTTGGAGTTGTTGGATGGCTTAAAGCCTTTGACTTTTGGAAAGCCAAAAATTTGGTAATTGAATTTTGAATTCAATATTTGTGTATTAGATACACAAATTCATCCAACAACCAACACTTATCACACAACACATTTCTCTTTTCTCTCTTCTCTCATTCACGCCCAATAGGCTGAATTTTCTTCCTCTCTTCACTGGTTTTGCCGTGAATGGCAAGGAGAAATTAAGGAATTTTTGTGGCAAAAATTCCTAAGTGCTAGCACACATTTGGAGACATACAAAGGTGATAGGGAAACCCACTTATGAGCTTGGAATCATTACCCCAAAGCTTGGAGCTTGGACCGAAAATGGAGAGCCAAAACAGCCCACTGCCGTGAGCCTTGGAGGAGTTTCAAAGGGCATAAAAAGTTTTGTTCTTCACCGCATCGCCTCAACCGATCATTGTGAGTATTCCGCAACTTCTTTGATGTATTCGCACGTATGTTTCATTGCTTTAATCGATCCTTGGGACCCTAGATTTTCCCAACAGTGGGCACATAGCCAATAGGTTGTGATTTTGATGAGTTTTGTATGGACTTGAGGTCATTTTATTGGTTTGATGTTTTCTTAGATTCTGTTTGATGCTGGACTATGATCCAAGTTGTCCAATTTTAAGATACATCATGTCAGATTTTATGTAAATTTAGAGGCTTATAGAGTTGGGTCAATCATGTCTCCTGCCGGTAACCCCCGGCCTTTGGCGGGGTGTTACATTAAGTTATTCTAATTCATTGGAATTGAAGAAATATTATTTTGGTATTGAATAAAGTATGTTTTGAATTGAAGAAGAAATGTTTGTTTTATCAATTTTATGATATTTCAAAGATGCTTGATTATAATAAAGTATAATAAATTTGACTCCACGTCTCATATGACAGAAATGGTTTCGATGTAAAATGACTTGTTTTGTGATGCTCAGGTTGATGCTTTGTGTGATTTGAATGTTCAACTAATAAATTGACAGATTTTAAAATTTGTCATGGTAAAGTATAAAGGATAATAAAAGTTGATAAATCTAAACTTGTAATAATTTAGTAATTCTGATAAACTATTGATATGTTTGATCTGTTTGTTTGTAGTTTATGATTGACTTGTTCGTTGTAATATTAGCATGGTTACTTACTGAGTTTTATAACTCACAACAAACCAGTTTGCTAGTTTTACAGGTTAGATACCAAGTGGGTCAACCACTTCAGCTTTGGAAGTCATGCTCGAGACATGGATCACCCAAGCGGCAGTTGTTGGACAATTATGACCCATAGCATCACTATTTGTACAGATCATTGTGTTGTTGTACAAATTAACTATGTGACAAATAAATTGCACTCTTATCATTTGTGATTAGATCACTTAGATGTATAAATGATGAGAGGTCCATATGATTTGTTCCTGAACTGAGAATGATATGAGACAATATCAGTCCACGAAGGATAAATCATTAAATATCCCTAGTCAGAGTATTATCGAGATTGGACATCGATAAATACGTAAAATACTAGTATTACACTTGTGCGCGTTGTGAGGGCACAACATCACAGTTCTCATATATTTGGGTATAGGATACTCATGCAAGTGTAATAGGAGATTGTGTTTTACCGATGGTACGGGAAACAGCTTCGCTCTGGAAAGACCCCTTCGGAATTCCATTGGCAGTATGACTATGTGTCTATGGAAGTCCGAAATCAGGGTAGGTGTATTTGGTCTTAACTTGAGACTTGCACCGCTAATACTTGCGACAATAAATATACTTTGGTTGAGGTCGTCCAGGGCTTTAACAGGTTCTGTGTACGCCAATACTGGGTATATTGAGAATCGTAGTGTGTTGGGTGTGATGTTAAGAAGGAAGTGTCACTCCAGTCATATGGAGATGATGGTCACGTAGGATACGGTACTGGTTCTCTTAAGTACTGCAGTCATCGGGATAATATGACTAGGTCATAGTTATCCGATATAGAGACCAATTACCAGACATCCGACATGTGCTTCGTACGGGGCAGAGACAATTCCAGCCCCAGGCCTAGCACATGATCATCCGATACTGGATCGTAATACGCAATACCACGTATACTACACCTGATATAGATCGCTTATTCCTGTAAGCATGTCTCTGGAGAATTGGGGAGGCATGGCGCTTTGCTAGAAGCCAACCATGTCTTGTGAATCGGTGTAAACGTAGTACGAGGTACTTACGTGTTCGGATAGTCCGACGACCCGATTTACTGCCAACATATCTGAAGATCTCATGGGTCGCTCCCCGAAGATTCACCGATGACGTATGACTCGCACTTTAATTAATCTGGGATTAATTTAATGAGAGAGAAAATTAATATGGGATTAATTGCGGAGATATTTTATCTGGGATAAAATATAAATTAAAGAGAGAGAACGATTAATTTGGAATTAATCGGTAAAATAATATATTTGATATATTATACGAAATTGGATTTCGACGCAGAATTAAAATTAGATTTTAATTCGGGCGAACGAATTAATTTAGAATTAATTCGTTAGCGACGTGAATAGTGATATTAATTACGACGCAACGGAAAATTCGTTAATTTGGAATAAGCGAACCTGAGCCCGGGATTGTTTGCGAGCACATTCGCATTTCGAATTCGAGTGCGGGGCGCAAGTCAAATCAAGCGTCAAATCGCAAGTCACATCAAGCGTCAAATCACATGTCACTTTGAGTGATGTGACATTTGATTGATTGATGAGAGTTGATTTGAATTGATTGACAAGCATTTAATGCTTGCTTTATGGAAATTGAAAAAATGGTAAATGTTAATTAATTTTAGAAATTAATAAACCTATTACATTTTTTCTTTTCCCTTCTCTCTCTCCAGTACACGATTTTCACGTATTTTGGAGCCAAAATCGTTCTTCCTTCTCTCTCGGCTTCACGGCCATTTCTTCTGTTTTTTCTTCTGGTTTGACCGAAAATGGCAAGAAGATGAGTGATGTTTTTTGTGGCAAAGAACATCACAAGTGCTAGCACACCATTGGAGATATACCAATGTGATAGGGAAGTGTTTTCATGAGCATGGAATCAACAAAAGCTTGGAGCTTCAAAGGACATCCATGGCCGATTATTGGAGGAGGAAGACAAGCCATCACCGTGTAGTCCACCCACTGCTCAGCCCACTGCCGAGCTTGACAGAGGATGCAGTGCGTTTTGGTTCATCACCACATGCATCAAATCCGATCAATGTGAGTTATTCCGCACCTCCTTTGGTTGTATTTACACTTGTTTCATGCTTAATCTATGATCTTGGGACTTGATTTAAACTCAACAATGGTATCTTGAGCTATTGATTGCATGAAATTGATTTTAGGGCTAAAATTGGGCAAAACGAATTTGGGCATTATTTGATGAAATTGGATTGATGAATATGCTTAATTGATGTTTAATTGATGATTGATTAGATCAATTTGAAGAAATTTGGTTTGGAACAAATTTCCCCAATTTGGCTTATGTTGGCCGAAAATTAGAACCCTAAAATTGTCTTGGATTTTGATTTTTTTTTTATCATTGGATGTGTTAGAAATCATTAGGGGATATTGATTTTATGTTTGATTGGGTTCAATTGGATTGAATTTGATTTGGGCATATTTTTTCCCCTTTGGCCGAGACTTTAGCATGTGTTAATTGGGTTTGATTTTGATCAAATTATGTTGGACATGATTCCTTGATGATAAGCATGATTAATTGGACAAATTTGGTGTTTTGGAAATATTGATTTGGGTAATTGATAATGCTATACACTTTATTTAATTGAATTGAAAAAAATTGGATTTTGTAATTTAATTAAATTGGGCCTTAAATTGGATTTGGGCTTTTAAAGTTGTTATTGGGCTTGTTGGGCTTTGTTGTACAAAGTTGGGATTAGGCAAAATTGGTTGGATCCAATTAGGCCCACAATCGCTTCCAAAAGGCCCAAATGCGACTAATGAACCTTTAAGTTTAATTGGGCCTAATGGGCCTAAATTGATTTCTGGGCTTATGGGGTAACTCCCAGATTGGATTTGGTTATTCGGTTTGATCCAAGTTGACCAAAAGTCCACGCCTTGAAGAAATTAATAAAAAGCCCATTGGACTTTATTTAAATTAATATTGGATATTAATCGGGCTTTAAGACCCGTAACGATTAAATTCAGAATTTAGTTGTAAAGGTTTATTTTATAAAGTGTAATATTTAATTTGGAATTAAATAGTGAATTAGAATTAAATGCGTATTGAATTGGATTTAATTATGTATTTAATTTAATTTGAGAATTCGTACTTTATGTACTTATTCGCAAAAAGAGTTTGACTCGAACAAAATCAAATCGTTGTTTGAACATTGAATGATCACTAATTATCAGATAATTATTTGATTAGATGATTGATAACATACTTGTGTGAATACATGGTTGCGATGCATGAATAATGTATATCAGATGGAATTAGATGGGTGGGGCAATTTTGGAAATTTTAATAAATTTGATTTAGTATTGGACCTGCGTGTCCAGCCTTATTACCTCCTATTTTTGTATTCTCTTCTCACCTATTCCCCTCAATGTAAATGAGGTTTCTTTAGAAGTGCAGTATAACGGGTAGAAGTAAATACATGTGCTAGCTGGAGAGAGAAAGAGAGAGATTTGATTTAGGATCAATGTAAGTATCCATCCACATATCATTATTATTTTATACATACGCGCTTTATTATGTGTTTAGAATGCATGCTTAAGGGTGTATGATGATGATGAGACCTTAACAAAGATAATAAATTGGGTGCCAATTTTCACTCGAAAAACCCTCGCTAAATATTAGGCGTCTTTCCTTCCATTGAGTGATTCTCACTCCAAGATCCGAGACGGCATTGGTTTGTTGGCCAAAGTCAAGGCCTTTGTCTGTCGAAGATGTGTTTGAAGCACGAAGGCTTTGTTCCATATCAGTGTCTTGTCCAAGTTGTGGTTTGTTGGCCAAAGTCAAGACCACTTCTTGTCCATCGACATTGATTACGAAGCTTTCCATGGTCAATGGGTCGCGCTTGACTGGGATCACTAAGTTTGGTGTGCCAAAGCCAATGCTTAGTTGATTCAGACGATAATGGTTAGGTAATACATTGGATGTTGGCATATATAAGATATATGTTTCGGACTTGGATGTCCCCCTACTGGAACTAGGAATTGGATTGGATCCAATCGATCTTAGAGATCTACCTAGTTAATTATCATACAATTTGTTGGCCAAAGTCAAGATTGTGTGATATTTAACGGGATCCTAGCCCACTAGGAAACACGGTTTCCCGAGTATCGACAGAGGGTTGGAGGCTCGTCAAAAAATAGTGGGAGGCAAGAATTGAATTTGCAATATTCGTTCAATTACTCGCCATACGCGCTCAAACAATATCATTCGTCAAATCAATTTATAATTAGTTAGACTAATATTTAATTGTTGTTTTTATAAGCAGTTGGACTGTATTATAATTGATTATATAATTGGATTATAGTAATAATATATTTTTTGAATTAATTAATTTCGATTTACAGTTGATTTTATAATGGATTATAGTAATCAATGTAATTGAGGTTAATTAATTTAAATTATATTTGATTGTATAGTTGGACTATAATAATCAATATAATACAAGTACCACAAATCGTTGATTAAATAGTTGGACTATTAGAATCAAGATAAAATGAAAGATTAGCATTTAAAACATAATCCTGGGTGAAAATGTATTTAAACGACTATATTTTTCATATTGGGAATAATATTTCAGGATGGTCCTGGAAATATAATAAGTTACTTTATTGATAAAATAACATATTAGGCCTAAGTTCTGGAGTTAAGCTAATAAGTGGAACATGATATTTGGAATATTCATGTAATGAAACTTTAGTGCTTAATCCATTATACTTGTCATATAGACTCCTTAATTTCTTTATCAGAACTAAGGATTAGATTCTTAAAGGTATGATATTGAAATTGAAGGATCTTCATAAATCTATACTTAGATTTTAGAAGTAAATAAATTGCAATAGTTAACTCTTGGAGGGTTAATGACTATTCTCAAGGAGAAAAGTCAAAGTTTGCCATTAGGCAAGTAGCGCAAGGCGCACCTACTTCGATATTCCAGAATGCCAAGGCTTGGCCAAAGGCTTCTGGAGTGTGGAAAAATGGCCAAGGCAAAATCATTATAGTCTTCTAGGAAGATAAGAGGACATATCCCAAGAAGGAATTGAAGACGAGCAAGGCTCTGACTTCAAATATGTTTGTCATAATTATGTTCACAAACTAGTATTAAAATTAGATTTAAATACTTAGTGTGGTACATAAATATATGTATTGATGTTTAGAATCTATTTTGAACAGGATACTGACTTCAATAGAGATTAATCTGTGAATCGGAAACGGGACGAAAGTCTCTGTTTTAACCATAGATACCTAAGTTTAGGAACTACCCTTTGGGTATGTACGTCAATTAGGAAAGTTATAATGTAACTAGTTTGACTAGAAACATTATCTTTATATCAGTGTTTAATCCGTTGCGGATTGAACCTTTATATTTTAGAACACTAAAGTGTTTTATTATATAAAGATGATATCTAGATAAACACATTAGATGTGAACGACAGAATTTATATTTAGAATATAAATAAATCTCACACGAATAATATGACAAACAAAAAGCTCGAACTGATTTGATCAGGTTGAAACTTAATAGTGGCAATGTTGTCTAGGACACATTAAATAAGAATCGTATATCCGCACTTTTGAAGAGCGGGTACCAGGACTGATTTGATTCCAATCAAATAAAGTCTACGAATCTAGTTTATTGGGAAGTTCCTAAAACACTATTTACTTGGTAAAAGTGTAAATGCCACCGATCTGTAACCTCTAGTTCATAGTGAAGCAAGTGGGCCCATGTCTAGCTCGGCTAGATGTGGATGTGGATATTTCGTGACCTATACGGATGTGGCATCGCGTAATGGTTATGTGTTTCTTTTAAGGAACACAAATCGGAAACTTTTATAGTTTCGACACGAAATAGACAAACAGATCGGCTATAGTATTAAACCGTTACAATAAGACCGTAATGGAAATTACTTAAGCAATAAGTTTCTAAAATACTTGAAAGAGTAAAGTATTCTTTCAAAAGAGGACTCCTCCCGGAACACGTCAATTTGACGGTGTGTCCGAACCGAGTAACCGAATTTTGTTAGACATGATTATGTTAATCATGAGTCGCTCTGAACTACCATTTCCTTCAACTGATACGCATAAACAGTGCAATACTTATTTAGAATAAGGTTCCATTAAAATATGTTTGACAGATAACACATTAGATATGAACGGGAAAGGAACCGGGTTTCACATTCCTGTTAAATTTAGGAATGCTAGGCATATGTTTGGATGATACCAAACTAAAACCCAAATTGGATAAGTGCCAATTGTAGGATATCCTAGGGATACCAAAGTATTGTACTTATACAACTCACTTGAGAACAATTGGATTGTTGCTCACCATGTAGTTTTCCTGAGAGGAATACCAATATGCAGTGGTAAGTGGGAGGATAGTAAAACTCGATGAAAAATCGGAGTAATACTATTCCAGGCACCGATTCCTAATAGAACACAAATAGTTCATCAAGGATGAAACTATTACCATTAATCTTCGTATACACAAGAACCGCGTATGTCGGAGAGATTCAGAAAACAACCTGGGGTATGGTTTCTGATCTCACCTCATAAATATGTCTATCTTATTGAGGTATACCAACTGACTACGTATGAGGAAGTGATACAAGGTATCGACTCCCAATTATGACAAAGTGTCATGATATCCGAAATGGATTCCATGTATATCAACAAGTTTGGATACTAGTTGATGTACCGCAAGGCATTGTGCCTATTGGTACTTTATAAGTATTCAAGGAAGACATACATGGAAGGCAACATACCAACATATAAGCTAGGCTTTTAGCGGAAAGGTATCGTTATCAACATTGTGTTGATTACGATTCAACCTTTTACCTTTGCCACGGTAAATCCATTGGATAATGCTTGCTAATGCTGCATGTTTCATTTATGAAATATGAAAGCTGGAATGGGAAAATCGCTTTCCTGAAAAGGAAACCTTTTTGAGGATGTTAATAACATCTTGTCGGTTTCTTCGTACCAAAACTAGCAAACAAGGTTTGCAGGTTAATCGATCCATATTTGGATTGAAGCAAGCATTGGTTCTAGGAATTATCGTTTTTATGTAATCATAATAGTATATGATTTGATTCAAAACGAAAAGATTCTTGTGTATATAAGAGGGTTAGTGGGAGCGCACTGACAGTGGCTGTCATATAAATAATGATAATGTGTCATTTCTTGGAAATGATATTCCCATAATAATCGGCGAAAGCTTGGCTTTCGAAAACTCTCCGTGGAATCGTACATTATAAAATGTACGCGACCTAGTGTCTTATACGCTTTGAGCATATGATTCAAAAACGGGCCAATCCAAGTGATAGTCACCGGATTGATGTTAAGAACATCCGTTAGTATCTTAGAGATCTAAGGATGATGTCTTAAACTATGGAGAAGAACTTGAAATGACTAGGATCACTGTAGCAAGTTTCCTAAACGATAAAACGACTAAAAGTCGCAAACGGTATTATATAGTAGAATAACGGTACAGTGAGCTGGAAATCTTCCAAGCAAGATACTGTTACCGAATAAACAACAAATTCAGATTATGATGCAGCTGAGGCAGCAATAGAAGCCTTGTGGTCGATAAAATCTAATTAGATTAGATATAGTTCTCTTAGCAGCTGAGCTAGGCTTCAGCACATGCTAAAGAATTAATGGTCTCATCAACGATCCAGATAAATACTTCGACTATTCATCTGATTCGTTCGGATCATACATCGTGGCGATGTGATGATCGAATAAATCGCATCAGATGATAATCACGTAAATCCGCTGACGAAGACCTTTCCTCAGCAATTTGAGCCAACCGTACATAGTTCGGGTGTCAAGCACTCGAGTGACTGGCTATAGGCCAAGTGGGAGATTGTTGGACAATTATGACCCAATAGCGTCACTATTTGTACAGATCATTGTGTTGTTGTACAAATTAACTATGTGACAAATAGATTGCACTCTTATCATTTGTGATTAGATCACTTAGATGTATAAATGATGAGAGGTCCATATGATTTGTTCCTGAACTGAGAATGATATGAGACAGTATCAGTCCACGAAGGATAAATCATTAAATATCCCTAGTCAGAGTATTATCGAGATTGGACATCGATAAATACGTAAAAGACTAGTATTACACTTGTGCGCGTTGTGAGGGCACAACATCATAGTTCTCATATATTTGGGTATATGATACTCATGCAAGTGTAATAGGAGATTGTGTTTTACCGATGGTACGGGAAACAGCTTCACTCTGGAAAGACCCCTTCAGAATTCCATTGGTAGTATGACTATGTGTCTATGGAAGTCCGAAATCAGGGTAGGTGTATTTGGTCTTAACTTGAGACTTGCACCGCTAATACTTGCGACAATCAATATACTTTGGTTGAGGTCGTCCAGGGCTTTAACAGGTTCTGTGTACGCCAATACTGGGTATATTGAGAATCGTAGTGTGTTGGGTGTGATGTTAAGACAGAAGTGTCACTCCAGTCATATGGAGATGATGGTCACGTAGGATACGGTACTGGTTCTTTTAAGTACTGCAGTCATCGGGATAATATGACTAGGTCATAGTTATCCGATATAGAGACCAGTTACCAGACATCCGACATGTGCTACGTACGGGGCAGAGACAATTCCAGCCCCAGGCCTAGCATGGATCATCCGATACTGGATAGTAATACGCAATACCACGTATATTACGCCTGATATAGATCGCTTATTCCTGTAAGCATGTTTCTGGAGAATTGGGGAGGCATGACACTTTGCTAGAAGCCAACCATGTCTTGTGAATCGGTGTAAACGTAGTACGAGGTACTTACGTGTTCTGATAGTCCGACGACCCAATTTACTGCCAACATATCTGAAGATCTCATGGGTCGCTCCCCGAAGATTCACCGATAACGTATGACTCGCACTTTAATTAATCTGGGATTAATTTAATGAGAGAGAAAATTAATCTGGGATTAATTGCAGAGATATTTTATCTGGATAAAATATCAATTAAAGAGAGAGAACGATTAATTTGGAATTAATAGGTAAAATAATATATTTGATATATTATACGAAATTGGATTTCGACGCAGAATTAAAATTAGATTTTAATTCGGGCGAACGAATTAATTTAGAATTAATTCGTTAGCGACGTGAATAGTGATTTCGCTAGGCGTAATCATTTAATTACGACGCAACGGAAAATTCGTTAACTTGGAATTAGCGAACCCGAGCCCGGGATTGTTTGCGAGCACATTCGCATTTCGAATTCGAGTGCGGCGCGCAAGTCAAATCAAGCGTCAAATCGTAAGTCACATCAAGCGTCAAATCACATGTCACTTTGAGTGATGTGACATTTGATTGATTGATGTGAGTTGATTTGAATTGATTGACAAGCATTTAATGCTTGGTTTATGGAAATTGAAAAAATGGTAAATGTTAATTAATTTTAGAAATTAAAAAACCTATTACATTTTTTCTTTTCCCTTCTCTCTCTCCAGTACACGATTTTCACCTATTTTGGAGCCAAAATCGTTCTTCCTTCTCTCTCGACTTCACGGCCTTTTCTTCTGTTTTTTCTTCTGGTTTTGACCGAAAATAGCAATAAGATGAGTGATGTTTTTTGTGGCAAAGAACATCACAAGTGCTAGCACACCATTGGAGATATACCAATGTGATATGGAAGTGTTTTCATGAGCATGGAATCAACAAAAGCTTGGAGCTTCAAAGGACATCCATGGCCGATTCTTGGAGGAGGAAGACAAGCCATCACCGTGCAGTCCACCCACTGCTCAGCCCACTGCCGAGCTTGACTGAGGATGCAGTGAGTTTTGGTTCATCACCACATGCATCAAATCCGATCAATGTGAGTTATTCCGCACCTCCTTTGGTTGTATTTACACTTGTTTCATGCTTAATCTATGATCTTGGGACTTGATTTAAACTCAACAGCAGTCGCCCTCGCAAGTGTCCTGGGAGTAGCTTTAGAAGTTTAAGAAGTTTAGGATATTTGGTTATTATTTTGGTTGTCGTGTTGAGCACGTTGTTTGTATGTATTAAGTAAATATTTTGATTGTTTACGATGTTGTGGGTACAGAGCCCTTGAGTGTTAATAGATGATATAGGCACTGAAACCTGAGGATATGATTTTGATGTGTTTTGTGTGGACCTGATGTCCTTTTGTTTGTTTGATGTTTTCTTAGATTATGTTTGATGCTAGACTGTGATCCAGGTTGTCCAGTTTTAGGATACATCATGCCCGATTTTCTGTAAATTTGGAGGCTTATAGAGATGGGTTAATCTTATCTCCTACCGGTAGGTAGCATTCTGCCTCTGACGGGGTGTTACACTAGGACCGGGCCAGGTCGGGCACTATCATAAATAGACATGGCTTTAAAGAGCTTGAGTCTTAAGATATTTTATGGGATATGATCAAGGCTTGGTCAAAGCTTGGCCCAACCCATTGTCAACCCTAACCTCAGTCCTCGGCTCACTACATATCATCTTCAACATCTCATGAAACCATCAAATGAGGTTATAAGCATTGCATATGCCATTAAATTTTCCATCTTATATTCATCTGGATTAATAAGACCTCAAGGGTGACGTATCCCCTTGTAACATATAACCAGTTCAAGAGGTAGAATGATATCTGTAATATGAAAATATATTTACAACAGATAAATTAACCAAAAAATGAACTTATTATAATTAAACAATGCTTTAACAAGATATTTTCATTAAATCAATCACCATTATTTTCATCTTTTAATCATAATTGAACATGAAAGTAATACAAGAGTAACCCATAAATAAACAAAAACATGTACAAGAGTAACCCAGTAAATAACAAAAATTGAAAAAATAAACACAAAAAAAATCTTTACATATATAAAAAATAAAACAAACCAACCAAAAGGAAAAAAACATAAACCTAATTAAATTTATTAAATTTCATTTTTGAATCAAAAATCCTAAAGAAAATGCATTTATACAACGAACTGCAGCCTATGGTTTCTATTGTTAGTGAAACCAATCGTACATTTAAAATACAACTAATAAACAAACAAACTAGATTTAAAAAATCTTTAAAAATTGGTATAAAGAAAACTAAATTTACCTATGCTTTTGTTGGGATGTATGCCCTAGAGCTACATGTAATGTAAACGACTTTATGTGTTTTGAAATAAAATGATGCATTATTCATTTATCAAACTGTTTGTTTAATTTTTTCATATTATAAATTATCTTGAATACCCTAGATTACTTATGTGCCTTCAGACTTAGTGTATGAGTGTCATACACAAGAGGATTTAAGTATGAAGTTAGTAATATTAAATAGTCCATAGAGAACAAACAAATCAGGTACTCTATTTGTGGTTTATCTATAGCTGCGGTCCATTCTATATTTGTATGGCGACCTTGATCCAGGATCGTCCATGTAGAGACATGAAAATGGAGGCACATTGTATGATGTGATCATATAGGATTGGACCCAGATGGAAATGACATTCTTATAATATCCGTTAAAATAAAGAAAGTCATTTCGATCTACTAGATGGTCATAATGGATTGATCTTAATCATGAGTGTACTACGAACTCCTGCATGACAGGCTATGTCCTTTGATTTACAAAGGTGAGGTCTGTGTAGCAGTCCCGACCAATAGCTACGTACTTAGGGGACATGGTCTGTTGTGTAGTTGGGAACGTTTTACATAGATATGGAGTTCACTCCTTCTTGTGAGAAGTATAAGAGTATCTTTCTTAAGGGTTGATTCGGTACTTGAACGGTTAGAGCGCTCAAGTCTTTCTATTATGATTAAAAAGATTAAAATTCATAATCGTTATGAATAAATCGTTCATTAGAGAATCAATGGTATTTAAGGTAAAAATAATTAGAGGGGTATAACGGACATTATGACCCGACGCTAATTACGAGATATTCGTGAAGGGTTAATCTATATGTAATGACTATATCGATGGACATCGACTTGGTTCGGCTTCATATATCATATACGGCAACAAGAGTGCAACTTCGGGTTTTTAGTGGAATAACCCGGAGTTAATAATTCTGAATATTTAATTAAGAGCTTAAATAATATTTCGAAATTATTGGAGCTCGGAACCGTAGATCCATTTGGTCCCCATGCTAGCTCGATATACTATAGCGGATTTAATATAATTGGATGGTCCAATTATATACTCACAAATATTATTAATATGATTAATAATATCATTTTCTCACACTTGTAACTATATATTAAAAGTTAATATATAGTTTTAATAATTATTTGATAATTATTAAATGTATAAAATTAAATTATGTTTGATATAATTTAATAAGGTCATTATTGGAATTTCAAGTTTTGGGTTTTGGAAACCCTTAATTACTTTTGGAAGTTATACTTTTCAAAAGGTTAATTGTATATTTATTTTTGTAACATATTTTGTGACGATGGCAATTATTATTAAATTTATTTGTTGCAAAACTTTTTTAATTTTCTTTATGCTTGGCCGATTTTTGTACAAAGGAAAGGGAAGGGTTTTGTAAAGAAGATTTATTTTTTTTCTTTTGGCTAAGATTTCATTCTTGAACCCTAGCCACCTTTCATCTTCTTCTTCATTCTCTCAAAAGTTGAGAAAAACATAAACAATAATTTGTGAGTCTTGTTTAGGGATTAAATCTCTAAAACGTTTAGGGATTAATTTGTGAGTCTTTCCCACACAAGTTTCCGTTGGTAACGAGATATAGTTCGAAAGACTTTGTGGTGTCGAACAAATCTTCATCTTCATCTCTTTCTTGTGGTTCACGGCAGTGAGCATTAGTTTTGCTCATTGCCGCCCCTTTACTTGGTAAAACGGAACTCCGTTTGGTTTCGTTTTAATCTAGTTTTTTTTTGGGAAATATTTTGTGGTGTTTTGGGGCTGTGTTGGGGTTGTTTTCAAGTGAAAAATCTCAAAGGCTGTTTCGGCAGTGCACTGTGAGCGTATCGGGTCCAAAACAGTCCAGTTTTTGTCTGGCTGTTCGGGGACTGTTCCGGGGCTGTTTCGGGGCTGGAATTTTATCTAAAGCTGAAGAAAAATTTCAGTGGTGGTGGCAGTAACTTTCAGCCAGGACAAGGGAAGGGCATAAAAAATTTTCAAGTCCGATCCGTGTGCCTAAATCGTTTCTGCTGCGCAAGGAAAGCGTTTCCTACAGCTTTAATATGAATCCTCTCAATTGCTTTGAATTTAAGAGTTTTCTTCAATAACACTGAATAACAAATGGTGGCCAACAAGTAAAGACTGTTGGCGGGATGTGTTGTTAATCACTTTTAACATGCATCATTCAAGTAAATTGTCAAATAATAAACATGCAATTCAATCAACTCAAACACTTAGAAAAACCTGAAAATTATTCTGTAAAAGATGAAGATCTCCAAACCAAGTCGAGTAAACTCTGTCTTTAAGAACTTATTAGTCCTGCATCGGTGTACTTACGGATGTCTTGGTTAACATTCTCACAGGATACTTGGTTACTTCTTGATCAAAAGGGGTACTCTTTGAATCAAGATCTACAAACTTAAAAATGGTGGAAACTCTTTATTATTCTTGGTTAGACTCTCTAATTATGTATAAGAACAAATGGGAAAGTGAATCATTAAATGAGAACCTAATGAGGTCTATTTATAGACATTTAGGGGTGCCTTTGTAGGCAACTTTTAGTTTAAGGCTATAATCCTTCTAAACATTATACCCTTCCATGATGCATTTTCAACTCATGAGTTATATTCTATCATTCTTAGAGGACATGTCTCTTTAATTTATGTATCTCTTATAGGATACATACTAAGGGACATGTCTCTTAAATGCAACATCCTATAAATATTAGAGAATTTCTTTTACAATCCCCCATAATTCTCTAAATATTAATACGGATAATCCAAAGAGAGTTTCTTTGAAATAGAATTGTGTATCAGAATAAGTAACTTTTACCTTGAACCTTTCCTGGTAAATGCCTATAAGATTTATTTGGCAAACCAATGACCATAGTTTTGAATTTTTCCGTCTTTGGTAAAAACCAAGACAATAGTCATAACACAGCTTCACTTTGACCATTTCTCATTCTAAAATTGTGTTCAATTCGTCCATGAACATTGGTCATGACATCATCAAGTACTTTAGGGAATCCAGCATTTAAGAGTCTCATGGATGCGGTCTCACTTCTTACTTGAAATAACTGATATACTGTAAAAATGTATTATGTTTTTATCCCTATTAGGACTCTTCTCCTAATATATTGATCATTAAAAGTCTTCGCTTATCCTAACTTTGAAAGACAGCACTCTGCGTCATTATAAGAATTAGAAAGAGAATAAAACTCTATAGTTTTTGGTTTGAATTGCACAAAATTTCAGTTATCCTTTTTGAACCTAGATCTTGGGATCTCCACCCAGTTAGGTTGGGTTTCAACAATGAAAATTCTTAATTTATAACCTTCAGGCCCATTGCGCTCGATAACTTCTCAACTTGCTCTCGAGGTAAACCTTTAGTAAGTGGATCCGCTAGGTTTTCCTTTGATTTGACATAATATATTGAAATTATGCCGCTTGAGAGTATTTTCTTTATGGTATGGTATCTTCGACGTATGTGTCGAGACTTACCATTATACATTATATTTTTGGCTCTCCCAATAGCCGATTGGCTATCACAATGTATGTTTATAGCTGATACTGTTTTGGCCAGTTTGTAATATCCTCTAAAAATTTTTGAAGCCACTCCGCTTCTTCTATAACTTTGTCTAATGCTATAAACTCAGACTCCATAGTAGACCTTGCAATATACGTTTGTCTCGATGATTTACATGATATGGCTGTTCCCCGTAGCATGAAAATAAATCCACTCATGGACTAGGAATCCGTTGTATCCGATATCCAGTTAGCTTCTTTGTACCCTTTTAGAAGAGCAATATATTTTTTATAATGCAGACAGTATTTTGAAGATTCTCTTAGATAATTCAAAACTCTTATTATGGCTTTCTAGTGATTATGTCCTAGATTACTCGTATATCTCATAAGCTTGTTTACGACTGGAACGATATCTAGTCGTGTGCAATTCATGAGATACATCAAACTTCTGATGATTCTCGAATACTCTAATTGTGATATGCTCGAACCAGTATTCTTTGACAAATGAAGATTTAGGTCCACAAGAGTTCTAGCTATGTTTAGATCTCTTTTATTATATTTCTCAAATATTTTCTCAATATAATGAGCTTTAGATAATATGAATCCTTCTGATGTTTTAGAAATTTTAATTCCTAGAATCACATCAACTACTCATAAATCTTTCATGTCAAATTTACTGGTCAAAATTTTATGGTAGACTAAATCATCTCGTGATTACTACCAATTATCAGCATAACATCTACATAGAGACATACAATGATATATTTCTTTTGAGTTGATTTAGTGTATACACATTTATCACACTCATTGATTTTGAGTCCACTTGACAACATCTCTTTTTCAAATTTCTCATGCCATTATTTAGGTACTTGTTTTAATCCGTACATGGATTTTTCAAGTTTGCACACCTTGTATTCTTGTCCAGAAATATTAAAACCTTCCGGTTGTTTCATGTAAATATCTTCATCTAATTAATCATTTAAAAATATCATCTTTATATTCATTTGATGTATTTCAAGACCAAATATAGCTGCTATGTCTATAAGCATTCTTATTGAAATGATATAAGTCACTAATAAATATGTATCAAAGTAATCAAGACCTTCTTTTTGTTTATAACCCTTTATTACAATTTTTACCTTGTACTTATCTATTGATCCATCCAGCTTCATCTTCTGTTTGAAAATTCATTTGTAGCCAAACGACTTACAACCCAAAAGAAGAACAACCAATTCTCAAGTATGGTTTGCATGATTGAATCAATCTCACTATTTATAGTATCTTTCCACAAAAGTGCGTTTGAAGAAAACATCGCTTCTCTATAGCTTTGAGGCTCATTTTCTAACAGGTATGTCAGAAAATCATATCCAAATGACTTAGACATTCTTGCTCTCTTGCTATGTATAGGATCATTTTCCTCAATATTTTCATGTTTATTCTTGATTAACTTGATCACTATTTATAACAGTTGTAGGCATTGCATTTTCGCATGTGAAACCCGATGATGAGTCTCAATTGGAGGCATTACCTTTTTAGCTAAGGATATTGCGGGAAACGGAGGTCGGAAGGGGAAATTCGGAAAAGTATGTCATCAAGTTCATTCCACAAGTTCACTGTCTTCGTTGGTGCTGCGTTCGTTACTTCGTTCGAACCTCGTGCAGATTGCGGACGTTCGTGCCGCGTGCGAGGAGGCGTTCGAACGGTGCCGGTAATTCTGGTTTTGCTGCTAGCCTCACACCTCAGCCCATTTAGCCCCCCAAAGCCCATAAAACACATCCCAAATTAAATAAATAAATATTAATTAAAACATTAACTAAATAAGATAATAATTAAATTAATTAAATAATTAAATAAAACATTTACCAAACTTAAACTAAAATCATGCCTAATATAAATAAATCAAATATATTGTATACTAAAACTAAAAATAAGATTTGCCTAATTAAAATCAATCCTAACCAATTAAAACCAATCAAATATTTCACTTCCTAATTCAATAAGATATACACCAATTTAAATTAGTTGACTTCCTAAATTAAAATATTTTGTCCCCCCTCAATCTTGTATATGCCTTTCCCATCTCTCCTTATTTGGAAACCAAATCTCTTCCTTGTGAGACAAGGTGAAACCCTAGCCCTTCTCTATATAAACAACCCCTAACCTAGCCATCCCTCTCTCCAATCTCTCTAGCTCATACACACAATTCCCACAAGAATTATAGCAAGAAATACTAGACATCACAAAAATCATTCCTTTCAACCTTACCCTCATATCACCGAAATTACAAGCATAAACAACCCTAATCACCACCGAAAATCACCCATTTTAAACCTTCACACATCACCGAAAATTACACAAAACACAACAGCCTAAATCACTCTCAACAGTCCCTAAAATCCCTTTAAACAGTAACATAAACTGCACTTATAACCTTTGAAATAATCGCACCAAACCACACTAAAAAGAAACACAGAACAGTCCACCAAGAACATCAAAACAGCCCACCAACAGTAAGCAGATGATACAGAGGGAACGGCAGCAAAACCATAAGGAAACATCAGCAAAACGGAGTCGGAACAGTAGCTCGAGTGGCCGAACAGCGAAGGAAGAGGCAAACTAGTGAACCAGAAAAGTTGCGGAGCTTTCCCCTTTCGATCTTCGTGGAACGCGAGTCCGAGAGACAGCTTAAAAGGTTAGACCTGAAGGTATCTTTCACACTTATTCGTATCTAATTTCTGGTTATTTATTTTGATTATATTTTCTGTATTTGTGGCATTTGTTGTGTGTATGATGCGTGTTGTGGGTATTGGATGAATGGAAGAGTGTCGTCTCTTGTGGTATATAGGATGGAAACCCAAACGTAAATTCCGTAGCTGAATCCGAATGGACGGTAGTGCGGTCTGTACTTGGGACACAACTCCACGTACCACTTGAGTAAAACGGCACCACCTCTCGTTTTGAGTTGCTTTGGTTTATTTAATTCTTGTCATTTAAATTCTGCATGTTGTTTAATCCTATGATACGATCGAGTGCATGGGCTTAGTAAGTGCGATGAAAGGTTCCCTAATTGGAGGGTTAAAATCCTTCACCACGATGCTTTGCCGCACCGATTGATGTGTGTTCGGTTGAATGCGAAATACGTTCAATCAGACATACTTAGTTTGATATGATTGTCTTTATTTTCGTATGCATGATTCAACCGAGCGCATGGGCTTAGTAAGTACGATGTGAGATCCCCTATGGGGAGGGGCTAAAGCCCGTTACCATGAGGCTTTGCCGCGCCGGTTGATGTGTGTTCGGTTGGATACAAGATACGTTCAATCGGGCACACTATGTTTAGTATTGCTTTTCATTCCATGTATGCATGATTCAGTCAGCGCATGGGCTTAGTATGTTGGTCTAAAGGTCCTCTCTTTGAGAGATCAAGAGACCTAAAAGGCCACCTTTACGGCAGTACTTCGCCGCGCCCCCCCTTTATTTTGTCGTTTATGTATTGCGTCCCATTTCATGCATCAGGTCTGTTCCCGTTCGAACGCGTTTACGAACGCAACTCGAACGCACATGTATTTTGCCTTGTCATGCATCAGGTCTCGCTTATGTTCGAACGCGTTAACAAACGCCATACGAACTTGAGCATTCTGTTTCATTTCCGTTCGAACGCGTTAACAAACGCCATACGAACGAGAACATTATGTTTCATTTCCGTTCGAACGCGTTTACGAACGCTATACGAACGCCCACGCACTTTCTTAGTCATAATGCATCAGGTCTGGTTCCGTTCGAACGCGTTCTCGGACGCCTACACGAACGTGAACCTTCTATTTAACCGTTCGAACGCGTTTACGAACGCTACACGAACGCGCACCACTGTCTTAGTTTCATAATGCATCAGGTCTGGTTCCGTTCGAACGCGTTCTCGGACGCTACACGAACCGCGAACCTTCTGTTTACCATTCGAACGCGTTTACAAACGCTACACGAACGCGCACCCACTGAATCGAGTCATCTTCATTAGATTTCATGCATAGTTTTCCTAGTAGCTATCCCCACATGTATGAATACAACTATGTTAATGAATTACAATTCATATGCTTGTGTCGTGATAACATTTGAGTATTATTTCTTGCGGTATATCGGATGGAAACTCAGACGTAAATTCCGTAGCCATTCCGAATGGACGGTAGTGCGGTCTGTACTTGGGATACAATTCCACGTACCACTTGGAAAAGTGCCCATATGTATGCTTGTATGGTTAATATGTGTGCTTGCGTTTTCTTGAATGTAATATGCAAATAAAGTTGTATGTTCGTTGCTATTTTGATATGTGTTAAGCATGCGATTTTAGATATGAGATATATGTGAATGTGTGCATAAGTTTTATTTTGCATATGAGAATTTAGAAGCATGATACTCTTGGAAATAAGTGTTACTTAAGCTTTGATTAAATTATTACATAAATCCTTTCATTACAAGTGGCATAAGTAAGGGACCATTCCGAACCCAACGGTTTGAGGTCTTCCCTTGCGAGGGGTGAGTGCGGCCTTAAATCTTTGTCCCGGTTCACACCGGGTGGCGACTCCATATTATTTAGTATTTCCCAACTAGTGCCGCGAGCCTAGGAACGGCGTCGCCCAGGTTGTTGTCTACAGTCTGGCGACTCCACTGGGGATATGAGAATTGGCCCCGAAATATTGTCTTGTAATGAGTGGATTTATGTTTTAATTGGCCATGTCTATAGTGGATAAGTGAGGGTTTAATCAAGGGCACTTTGAGGCTAGGTAATGGTTTGGTGTCTTCCTTCACTCACTACCTTTCTAGAAGGAAAAGCTGTGAGGATACCTACATGACCATCTACTCGTAGCCTTTGTGATGGACTAATTTGGAGGACTCGTTGTTTATTCCTGACACCAAGCGATAAGAGCCTAAGAGGCTTGGGTATTTAAGTGAGCCTCGCTCCACCTTCCCTCTGGGGAATCTACAACGGGAAATCCATTTGACAGTCCGTCACACACCATAGCTCATTGGCACGTACCTTAGTGTATAAAAAGGGATACGCTCACTTGGTCGCCTGAACCCTTGAGTGGGGAGACCTAGTTGTGGGCTATCCTTCGCCGGTGAGAGCCTTTGTCCATACTCTTGCAAATCCACCCATAGACCGGTTTGTATGGTTAAAGTAACAATTATTTCCTTGAGAATGTGCTTATGGACCATCCTCATTTGGATGCAGTTGGACTATTATCAGAAATGCGGGCTTGCTAGGCCATTTAAACTGGGGCAAGTTTGTATTGTATGACTATTAGGCCCAAGGCTTCTGAAATGTTGATGGGCCATTATGTGAAAATTATTATGTTATGTTTGTATTATCTCCCTCTTATGCTTGTGTTTGGGAACATTATCGTTTGGATCCATTTGGACCATTTGTCATGGGATATGGACTTGTTGGGCCATTTAAACTGGGACAAGAATGTATCCCATGACTATTGGGCCAAAGGCGTCTAAGTGTTGATGGGCCACCTTGTGCTTGTGTTCGGAGTATTATCATTTGGATTTAGTTGGGCTCCTTGCCATAAGATATGAACTTGTTGGGCCATTTAAACTGGGACGTGTTCACTCTTATGACAGTCAGCCCAAAAGCTCCTAAAATGATAATGGGCCGACTTGTTTGAAAATTTTATTGACTTAGTATGATTTATATGTTATATGCCTCTTATGCACATCATGCATACATACATCATGTTAACCCTTGTGTTCTGAAAGCCATCATAGATTCCCGTTGGGTTAGAAAAAAGGGAAGACTCATCAAAATACTGGGAACAGACATGAGAGAATCAGATATTGAGGTGTCCCGTATGGATCAGTTGGAAAACGGTCTCGCCAAGGTCACTGAACAGTTGCAAGCCTTGACTACTGCCATGAAAAATATGGATGTGCCCCGTGCTGGGGGAAATTCTGAGAATGTAAGGCGCGAGGAGCCTCCGAATGGGTTGGGGGATGATATCCCCGCTTTTGATGATGATATGGCAGAGTATGCAACAGACAGAGTGATTGGGTCTCAAGCCGAGATACAGAAACTCAGGGACCAGGTTGAATCCGTTACCCGCAAGATGAGGGGTAAGAATGAAGATTTGCTAGATTATGAGACAATGAAGTTTGAGGAGCAGTTGCCAGCGTAGTTTAAGATGCCGGATTTGGCTAAGTTCAATGGGAATGGAGATCCGAGGGTGCATCTCCGTCAGTATGTGTCTGTTATGAGTTCAGTTGGCTTGTCTCAGCGCCAGGTACAGAAAATGTTTGGGATGTCACTCAAGGGGGCACCTGTGGTATGGTACCATAACCTGGACAAGCAGGTTAAGGAAGATTGGAGGGAGCTAGCTGATGCTTTCTTAAAATAATATGTCACAGACCTGGAGATTGACTTGTCACTCCGTGACTTAGAAAATATCAAGCAGAAGCCGGAGGAAAATTTCAAGGAATATGTGGACCGCTGGAGGAGCCAGCTTCTGAAGATGCAGAACCGGCCCTCAGAAAAGGACCAGATCAAAATGATCATCAAGGGCACCAAGCCCTCTATTTATGGAAAACTGAGGAGAATGACTTCGATGATTACTGATTTTCGACAGCTGAGGGAGACAGTTATGGATATTGAGGAGGAGGAAGCCGAGAACAGAAAGTTTTATGGACAGAACAAAAGGAATATTGGGGGACATTCAGGAACTATGCCTGCTACTGCTGAGGTCACTGCCATTAAGAACATACGATTTTCTAACCTTGGTAAGCCTCTTTCAAAGGTATTCGAAAAGCTGAATGCGCAAGGACTCTTAAAACCTTTGGAACCTAGGCCCATTCCAAATCATGTGCCACCTCACATGAACTTAAACTTATACTGTCACTTCCACCAAGAAAAAGGCCATGACACCGACAACTGCGCCCGCCTCAGACATGAAATCCAAAACCTCATCGATGCCCATACAATACCCAGCCCAGAGAAAGAACAACCCAACGCACACAGAAATCCCCTACCCAACTACATGATCAACTCTGGCCTACCCGAAACCCTTGTCCTCCAAACTCTCAACCACTCAGCTTCATAAGAATAAGGGATAACAATGGTGAAGAACCATGGGCTGAAGAAGAGGGCACTGTTGTTTCTCCTAGTTTATCTTGCACTTTTAATAAAGACATTGATTTTGTTTACCTGTTCGAACGTTTCCTCAACAATAATAAAGGCGACCATTTTATTTATCTGCCTAAGACTATTACTTTCAAACTTGCAACATGAGTGTGTTCAATCTTGGTAATGTGATGCTCAAAGCGTAGGGAATCCTCAAAAGAAGCAAGCAGAAAAGATAAGTTAGCCATTCAGGAATTGGGAAATGGAGACCGTGGGACTGTTAGACTTGGAAAGAAACGGGTTCCTGGAACAAATCAGGGTAGACAAGTGGAAATGGTACTTTCCCTAAGAGAAGAATGGTCATCAATGGAATCGACGGAAGACCTAACCCAACGAGATAGGAAACTCATTCACGCATGCATGCATACACGTAACATATTTGCATCCTTTTTTTTGTTTGTTCTGTTTTGTAATAACAGGTTTCAAAAGAAAAAAAAAAGAAAGCAAAAGACAAACCAATCAGGAACATCGACAGTACTGTATCAGTCTGGGGGCGAGGCCCGTATCAGTATCAGCCTTAGGGCGAGGCTCATATCAGCTGTATCAGTCGGGGGGCGAGGCCCATATCAATATCAGTTTAGGGCGAAGCCCACATCATCCCAGGGCCGAGGCCCACATCAGTAGAATTTTGGAATGAATCCAGGGAATGAATCCCAGGGTCGAGGCCCACATCAGCAGAATTTTGGAATGAATCCGAGGGTCGAGACCCACATCAGCATCAATCTGGGGGCGAGGCCCATGTCAGTAGCAGTTGGGGCCGAGGCCCACTTCAACATCAGTTTTGGGATGAGTCCCAGGGTCGAGGCCCACATCAAACACAGTTTGGGAATGAGTCCCAGGGTCGAGGCCCACATTACATCAGATCAGTTCTGCCGAGAATGGCACTCGAGAATGGAGATATAGTCCGGGAATGGACAGCTCGGGAATGAGCACGCCGAGGATGGCACTCCGAGAATGGAGATATGGTCCGGGAATGGACAGTTCAAGAATGAACAAGCGGGAATGGCACTCCAAGAATGGAATCACGGTTCGGGAATGAACCACCTCACGATAACAGTTTAGGAATGAACAACTTACAGTAACAGTTCGGGGACAAAGCCCACAGTTAACACAGTCAGGGAACAAAGCCCAAGGGAATAAAAGCCTCATGTCAGTATAGTTTGAGAACAAAGCTCAAGGGGAAGAAAGCCTCATGACAGTATAGTTTGAGAACAAAGCTCAAGGGGAAGAAAGCCTCATGTCAGTATAATTTGAGAACAAAGCTCAAGGGGAAGAAAGCCTCATGCCAGTTCAGTTCGGGAATAAAGCCCACACTCAGTGCAGTTCAGGAAGAAAGCCTACATTCAGTTCAGTTCAGGAAGAAGGCCTGCATTCAATACAGTTCAAGAACAAAGCCACACAGTCAGCTCAGATCAGAGAACAAAGCTCGGGAGGAATAAAGCCTCATGTCAGTATAGTTTGAGAACAAAGCTCAAGGGGAAGAAAGCCTCATGTCAACACAGTTCGGGAACAAAGCTCGGGAGGAATAAAGCCTCATCTCAACAGTTCGGGAACAAAGCTCGGAGGAATAAAGCCTCATCTCAAAACAGTTCGGGAACAAAGCTCGGAGGAATAAAGCCTTATCTCAACAATTCGGAAATAAAGCTCGAGGAATAAAGCCTCATCTACACAGTTCGGGAATAAAGCCCACACTCAGTGCAGTTCGGGAATAAAGCCCACATTCAATACAATTCAGGAAGAAAGCCTACGTCCAGTAAACTCGGGAATAAAGCCCACATTCAGTACAATTCAGGAAGAAAGCCTGCATTCAGCTCAGTACGGAATTAAAGCCTCATCTACACAGTTCGGGAATAAAGCCCACACTCAGTGCAGTTCGGGAATAAAGCCCACATTCAATACAATTCAGGAAGAAAGCCTACGTCCAGTAAACTCGGGAATAAAGCCCACATTCAGTACATTCAGGAAGAAAGCCTGCATTCAGCTCAGTACGGAAATAAAGCCTCATCTCACACAGTTCGGGAACAAAGCTCGGAGGAATAAAGCCTCACCTCAGCAGTTCGGGAATAAAGCTCGGGAGGAATAAAGCCTCATCTTAACACAGTTCGAGAATGAACAAGCCGGGAATGGCACTCCAAGAATGGAAGCACGGTTCGGGAATGGACCACATCACAACACGGTTCGGGAATGAACCAGGGGTCGCAGCACCTCACCACCCAAATAACCTCAACACATGGTAAGTCAAGTGGCAACTGGCGAGCCAGGTAAGTAGAAATGCATTGCATAACTTTGATAGGATTGTTCAAAGTCACACACTGCACAAGTCCCATCAAAGTGGGGGTGACTGTAGGCATTGCATTTTCGCATGTGAAACCCGATGATGAGTCTCAATTGGAGGCACTACCTTTTTAGCTAAGGATATTGCGGGAAACGGAGGTCGGAAGGGAAAATTCGGAAAAGTATGTCATCAAGTTCATTCCACAAGTTCACTGTCTTCGTTGGTGCTGCGTTCGTTACTTCTTCGTTCGAACCTCGTGCAGATTGCGGACGTTCGTGCCGCGTGCGAGGAGGCGTTCGAACGGTGCCGGTAATTCTGGTTTTGCTGCTAGCCTCACACCTCAGCCCATTTAGCCCCCCAAAGCCCATAAAACACATCCCAAATTAAATAAATAAATATTAAAAACATTAACTAATAATAATAATTAAATTAATTATAATTAAATAAAACATTTACCAAACTTAAACTAAAATCATGCCTAATATAAATAAATCAAATATATTATATACTAAAACTAAAAATAAGATTTGCCTAATTAAAATCAATCCTAACCAATTAAAACCAATCAAATATTCACTTCCTAATTCAATAAGATATACACCAATTAAATTAGTTGACTTCCTAAATAAAATATTTTGTCCCCCCTCAATCTTGTATATGTCCTTTCCCATCTCTCCTTATTTAGAAACCAAATCTCTTCCTTGTGAGACAAGGTGAAACCCTAGCCTTCTCTATATAAACAACCCCTAACCTAGCCATCCCTCTCTCCAATCTCTCTAGCTCATACACACAATTCCCACAAGAATTATAGCAAGAAATACTAGACATCACAAAAATCATTCCTTTCAACCTTACCCTCATATCACCGACACGAAATTACAAGCATAAACAACCCTAATCACCACCGAAAATCACCCATTTTAAACCTCCACACATCACCGAAAATTACAAAAACACAACAGCCTAAATCACTCTCAACAGTCCCTAAAATCCCTTTAAACAGTAACATAAACTGCACTTATAACCTTTGAAATAATCGCACCAAACCACACTAAAAAGAAACACAGAACAGTCCACCAAGAACATCAAAACAGCCCACCAACAGTAAGCAGAGGATACAGAGGGAACGGCAGCAAAACCATAAGGAAACAGCAGCAAAACGGAGTCGGAACAGTAGCTCGAGTGGCCGAACAGCGAAGGAAGAGGCAAACCAGTGAACCAGAAAAGTTGCGGAGCTTTACCCCCTTTCGATCTTCGTGGAACGCGAGTCCGAGAGACAGCTTAAAAGGTTAGACCTGAGGGTATCTTTCACACTTATTCGTATTAATTTCTGGTTATTTATTTTGATTATATTTTCTGTATTTGTGGCATTTGTTGTGTGTATGATGCGTGTTGTGGGTATTGGATGAATGGAAGAGTGTCGTCTCTTGTGGTATATAGGATGGAAACCCAGACGTAAATTCCGTAGCCAAATCCGAATGGACGGTAGTGCGGTGTGTACTTGGGACACAACTCCACGTACCACTTGAGTAAAACGGCACCTCCTCTCGTTTTGAGTTGCTTTGGTTTATTTAATTCTTGTCATTTAAATTCTGCATGTTGTTTAATCCCATGATACGATCGAGTGCATGGGCTTAGTAAGTGCGATGAAAGGTTCCCTAATTGGAGGGTTAAAATCCTTCACCACGATGCTTTCCCGCACCGATTGATGTGTGTTCGGTTGAATGCGAAATACGTTCAATCGGACATACTTAGTTTGATATGATTGTCTTTATTTTCGTATGCATGATTCAACCGAGCGCATGGGCTTAGTAAGTACGATGTGAGATCCCCTATGGGGAGGGGCTAAAGCCCTTTACCACGAGGCTTTGCCGCGCCGGTTGATGTGTGTTCGGTTGGATACAAGATACGTTCAATCGGGCACACTATATTTAATGTTATTGCTTTTCATTCCATGTATGCATGATTCAGTCAAGCGCATGGGCTTAGTATGTTGGTCTAAAGGTCCTCTCTTTGAGAGATCAAGAGCCCCAAAAGGCCACCTTTACGGCAGTACTTCGCCGCGCCCCCCCTTTATTTTGTCGTTTATGTATTGCGTCCCATTTCATGCATCAGGTCTGTTCCCGTTCGAACGCGTTTACGAACGCAACTCGAACGCACATGTATTTTGCCTTGTCATGCATCAGGTCTCGCTTATGTTCGAACGCGTTAACAAACGCCATACGAACTTGAGCATTCTGTTTCATTTCCGTTCGAACGCGTTAACAAACGCCATACGAACGAGAACATTCTGTTTCATTTCCGTTCGAACGCGTTTACGAACGCTATACGAACGCCACGCACTTTCTTAGTTTCATAATGCATCAGGTCTGGTTCCGTTCGAACGCGTTCTCGGACGCTACACGAACGAACGTGAACCTTCTGTTTACCGTTCGAACGCGTTTACGAACGCTACACGAACGCGCACCCACTGTCTTAGTTTCATAATGCATCAGGTCTGGTTCCGTTCGAACGCGTTCTCGGACGCTACACGAACGCGAACCTTCTGTTTACCATTCGAACGCGTTTATAAACGCTACACGAACGCGCACCCACTGAATCGAGTCATCTTCATTAGATTTCATGCATAGTTTTCCTAGTAGCTATCCCCACATGTATGAATACAACTATGTTAATGAATTACAATTCATATGCTTGTGTCGTGATAACATTTGAGTATTATTTCTTGCGGTATATCGGATGGAAACTCAGACGTAAATTCCGTAGCCAATTCCGAATGGACGGTAGTGCGGTCTGTACTTGGGATACAATTCCACGTACCACTTGGAAAAGTGCCCATATGTATGCTTGTATGGTTAATATGTGTGCTTGCGTTTTATTGAATGTAATATGCAAATAAAGTTGTATGTTCGTTGCTATTTTGATATGTGTTAAGCATGCGATTTTAGATATGAGATATATGTGAAATGTGTGCATAAGTTTTATTTTGCATATGAGAATTTAGAAGCATGATACTCTTGGAAATAAGTGTTACTTAAGCTTTGATTAAATTATTACATAAATCTTTTCATTACAAGTGGCATAAGTAAGGGACCATTCCTAACCCAACGGTTTGAGGTCTTCCCTTGCGAGGGGTGAGTGCGGCCTTAAATCTTTGTCCCGGTTCACACCGGGTGGTGACTCCATATTATTTAGTATTTCCCAACTAGTGTCGCGAGCCTAGGAACGGCGTCGCCCAGGTTCTGTTGTCTACAACAGTGCCGATAGTTCTTTTGAGAGACTCCATTTTTATTTTTCTTTACAAGGAAATGTCTCTTCAAAGAATGATGCATTCCTTGACTCAATTATCATGTTTAGATTGATGTCAGAAATGTCATATTTATATACCAAGAATCGATACACATTACTGTTGTGAGCATATTCAATGAGTATACATTCAATATTTTTTTGTCATATTCTAACCTTATTAGATTTAGGTACCATCATTTTGACAAGACACCTCACACTTTAAGGTATTTGTAGGATGACGCATGACTTTTCCATAATTTATATAGTGTATTGTCCAATCTTTTATAAGGTAGCTTGTTCAGAATGTAGTTGGCGGAAAGTAAGGCTCTTCCCACAAGTTCTAGAATAAACCAGAACTTGTCAACATAACATTCATCATTTCCTTCAACGTTCGGTTTTCGCATTCCATAGTCCCATTTTGTTGAGGGGAATAAGGAGCAGTAGTTTTCTGAATAATTCCATGATTGTAACAATATTCACTAAATAGTGACACATATTCACATCCCATATCACTCATGATTCTTTTGATTTTCTTACCAAGTTGATTTTCAAATTCGTTCTTATAGTGTATAAAGCTTTCAATAGCTTCATCTTTGAATCTCGATAAATACATCTAATAGAATCTTGTGTTATCATCGATAAAAGTAACAAATTACTTTTTATCGCCTCTAGATTGCACAACATTCATATCACATACATTGGTGTGAACAAGTTTCAAGGGTTCAGAGCTTCATTCTATGGGATGAAATTATGTTCTATTCATTTTTGCTTTAACACATGCTTCACATTTATGTTGGTTATCAATTGTAAATCTAGGTATAAGGTACATGTTAATTAATTTACACATTTTAGCATAATTAACATGCCCCAACCTACCATGCCACATATTTTATAACTCAATAATATAAATAGAAGATGTGCCTTTATTATTATTAATAGCATTGTGTCGATTGACAGTCATGAAATTAAATTTGAAAAGGCCCTCAGTGAGGTAGCATTTCCCATATAAATATCATTCTTGATAAGAACAAACTTTTCAAAAATAAAGACTAAATTAAAGTCATTCTCTCTGAAGAGAGATTCTGAAACCAGATTCTTCCTAATGTCTGAAATGTGCAATATGTTTTTCAATGTCAGTTCTTTTCCGGAAGTCATATTCAAAATCACAGTGCCTTTTCCTACCATTTTGGAGGTGGAAGAATTTTCCATGGTCAATTGGTCTCCATTGCCGACCTGTTGATATGTAGAAAACATCTTACTATCAGTATATATGTGGCGGTTAGCTCCAATGTCTATTCATATTTCTCTTGGATTTCCAACCAAGTTGGTTTTAGTTACAATTGTTGAGATGTTTATCTCAGAGACCTCATCTATCATCAGCTCATTTTCAGTGACATAGGCCTCATTATTCATTTTATTATCTTTGTCCTGAAACTTCTTGTTTTTGTAGTCCTTTATCATATAACCGTTTTTTCCACAGACGTAACACATCTCTTTGAACTTCTTGCTCGCTTGGGAAGAATTAGCTCAACCGTTCTTTCTCTTATGGCTATGGTCGAATATCAAACTTAAGGGATGGATTCCCTTTTGTTCAAGTTTCGACTTATCTAAGGCATGACAACCTTAATGATGTCTCCGTACTAGCAAAACACAACAAGGCTTCACTTAAGGGTTCTTAAATGCAAGTTCTTTGTGGGTCTTCTTAATTGCTTTGGAAGAGTTTTTTTCCTACAAAATCAAATTCGTGGTTCTTGCGGGTTCAGATCCATTATTTGGGGTTTGCTTGGCCTTAATCATCCAAATGAGTTTTTCGCCAACCTAAACTAAACCTTGAAAAATAAAGGGTTTGCAACCTGTAACCTAACATAACCTAAACTAAACATGCAATCAAACCAAAACAACCGTTCTACAACTCTCAAAATAGCATTTTTAAATGAAAAATAAGAAAAGCCCCTAACATAAAACATAAATGTTCATTAACATGAACATAGGGTTTGCAAAAAAAAATCTGATTAAGACAATGTAAGAACAACAAACTTTCAATATGAAGATTAAGCATTAAATACATGAAAAATTTTGAGTTGTAAACAGACCTCACCTGAATAAGGAAGAAACCCACAAAATTCGACTTTGTCGAAGCAACAACTGCCACAAGAACGAACCTTGGCCAAGTTTTTCAAGCTTCTGAACTATCAATGACAATTTCCAACGAAAATGTAGGAAGAAAATAGGTAATAATTTTGGCAAAACGTATAAGATTTGAATCGAAAACATGACATGCAAAAGCCATTTTTCAATCACAAAAAAACAAAGAAACCAAAGGTTTCTTTTTTACTTTTTGAGGAGCAGGGAACGACATCGTTTACAACTCGATAAAATGATACATTTTGTTTCAATGAAATTACAGATTTACCCTTATAATGTCAGCTAACATTTGAAGGTTTATAAACGGAGGTTAAAATTTGGGTGGCAAACAGGGTTGACCTTAGGGACATCGGACACATATGGTTGGCTTGGAGGCCCAAATTTGGACTAAAATTAGGGGTTCCGAATTTAAGAAAATTATTATCCGTTATATTAAAAAATCCAAAAAAAAAAAATCTCACTTTTTATCGATGAATGATCACATAATTTATAAATTTGTTTAGGGCCCCCAAAATCTCATGACCGCCCCGAATAGCAAACATCACTCTTAATAACTTTATGTGTATAGATATAATTTTTTTTAAAATAAATAATTTTTTGAGCCTCATTTAAATAGATCTTATTCATTTATTTGGTGTTAAAAGGCAAGTATCTTTCATCTCATACTTTCCAGTTTTCAAAGTAACCAAAACAGAGTACTTCACTTTCATTAGATTAGATCTCTGAAGAAAAAGCAAAACAGAGAATCTGAATCTTATTCCGATTCTGGTTCTGATTTTTTTTCTTTAACTGTAGACTGATTAAATCAAAATCTTGTGTAGGTAATATTCGCATCCAATACCCTTTATCAAAAAAAATGAGAATCTCTGTCTATTTCAATCTAGTTAATCGAAAAGCTAAAATTTGTTTGAATTTATTTCTGTGACAGGAATCCAATGGATTGTGTTTCCAAGAACTTTCTTCAGCAGCTTATTTCTGGAGTTTCTTGGCTGGTAATTAGTTGTTTTTCATAACTTGGTTTTGAGGTTGACTTTTTAGTATTTCTTGGTGAGGAATTGTGGGAAATTGAAATAAAATGTGTATGTTAAACTATACTGTCAAAGGCGGTAGGCATAGCAAGGCGTTTTGGTAGTTAACCCCGCTCAAGTGCTGTTTTTGACCGGTCAAAGTTTGGGCTGACTAATTAAACACGCATAATATTATTTAATATATAAAGAGTCATAATGCATAGGTTAAAATGCAGCCTTCTTTGGTACTGTTTTAGATTCTTGATTAATGTAACATCTCTATTAATTTAGTAGCTGTATTTCAATTGGTTTATATGATTAAATAGATTTGTGTTGTTGGGTGTGTTAGGTTTTTATTGGGTTGTGATTTTGATTAATACCAGATCGCGGGTTAATCTGTGATGCAATCAGTTGATGAGAGCAAGGAAAAGAGGAAGCGATTAAGATCACCTACTTCTTGCGATATGCCTTCAACAGACACCACTGCCCCACAAACTATTGATGACTGTATTTTCTTCCCTCTCGAAGAGATAGTACAATCGCCATTGCCTGGATATGTTGCGCCAACTTCAATCTGTTTTAGTCCTGATGATAATCTAATAACTTACTTGTTAAGTCCAGATCACTCCTTGAGTAGGAATGTCTTTGCTTTTGACCTCAATACTTGCAAACAAGAATTGTTTTTTAGCCCTCCAGATGGTGGGCTCGACGAGAGTAATATATCACCTGAAGAGAAATTAAGGAGGGAAAGGTTAAGAGAGCGTGGGTTGGGAGTTACTCGATATGAATGGGTGAAGACAAGCTCGAAGAAGAAAACAATCATGGTGCCTTTGCCTGACGGGGTTAGTTCAAATCCCTTATGTTGTATTCAATGTTGAATTAATGATTTATATTGTTAGCATTTAACTCCCACATCAATTTTGCACCCAACCTGTTATTACCACAAATGTTAAATGCTATCCAGTTCCCATGATGATTTTGTTTCTGTTTTTGGGCAGATTTATTTTCAGGATCTTTCTAGTTCGAAACCTGAGCTCAAGCTATCAAACTCATCGTGCTCGCCGGTCATTGATCCACATCTCTCCTCAGATGGTACTATGATTGCTTATGTGCTATGCTGTCAAAGGCGCCGCCTAAGCGGCGCCTAGGCAGGCGCCTTGACAGTTTGAAGTTGAAAACGCCTAGGCGCCTGCTGGAAACAAATGAAATGACTGTTTGAAAGCTGTGCTGTAGTCATTGGTCAACAAGAATCAGAATTGAAAGCTTTTTGAAGAGAGAGAATTGGCAGTAAATGCGCAGCTGTTTGCCTATTTCCAAAACTGTTTTGTACTGTTTACAATATATATCTATTAATTGAAGTCAAAAAGTGTGGGCTGTTTTGACTCTTTTGAGCTGTGCCGTGTGGCAGTGCCTATTTCCAAAACTGTTTTGTACTGTTTACAATATATATCTATTAATTGAAGTCAAAAAGTGTGGGCTGTTTTGACTCTTTGAGGACATGATCAATATTGTTTTTTTTAGCCATGGTTGTTTGAGTTTTTGTATTTGTTTAAACACTTAATTAATTATTGGTATCACTTGTTTGATTTGTTTATTTAAGTTATAAAACTTTATATAATAGATAAAACAAAATTATATAATTGACTAGTCAACCAGCTCTTTGACAAATTAAAGGGGCGCTTGGGCGGCGCTTTGGCAACGCTTGGGCGGGTTAGACTATCAAAACGCCTTGCACCGCCTACCGCCTTTGACAACAATGAACAGAGACAATTAACACACGGTGCCAATGGAAACACGGTGGTAATTTTCAATTTACCGATATCTGCAAGGAGGGGATATTTACTATCTTAAAGAAATTGGGGTATAATCTGTATTATCCATTTTTAATAATTTGACCAAACTGTGAAATTCAACTAATTGTTTTCTGAATTGTTTATCTGGTGGATATTTGTTGGCTTGATAAAAAACATAGGAATCCACTGAATTCAGGACATATTAAGTCTCAACTACAATGTATGCTTCACTTAGTTTCCTTCTAGGTTCATATACTATGTTAATCGTGATCGATGTTTTTGTTTTCTCCATACCTTGGCCCTATAATCTATGTTTAATGATAATATCATGTACCCATAAGAGGTCAGAAGAAAAAAATTTCAAAGTCAGGTACTTGGCCATGGCTTTCTGCTGCTTCATCCTCCTTTAGTCTTCTAGAACTATGTAATCAACTTGTACGCTTCAAATATCATTTTGATTAATTTAACCTCTGTTCCACATTATTGCAAGTGCCAATCACCAATTTGTTAAAACTCTTGCGGCTTTATGCATTTGATCTTTTTAAAGTTCATGAGTTTCTAAGGATGTTTATGCTCTGAATTGTTGTGGACATAACGAGTTAAATTTTCAACCTAGAAATATTTTATGAATATGTTGTCTTGAATATGACACTAACTTTTTATGTGCTGCACTGCTGCAGACTCATGGCCTTGCAGAGCTATGTTGTCAAAGGCGGTAGGCGGTGCAAGGCGTTTTGATAGTCTAACCCGCCCAAGCGTTGCCAAAGCGCCGCCCAAGCGCCCCTTTAATTTGTCAAAGAGCTGGTTGACTAGTCAATTATATAATTTTGTTTTATCTATTATATAAAGTTTTATAACTTAAATAAACAAATCAAACAAGTGATACCAATAATTAATTAAGTGTTTAAACAAATACAAAAACTCAAACAACCATGGCTAAAAAAAACAATATTGATCATGTCCTCAAAGAGTCAAAACAGCCCACACTTTTTGACTTCAATTAATAGATATATATTGTAAACAGTACAAAACAGTTTTGGAAATAGGCACTGCCACACGGCACAGCTCAAAAGAGTCGTGTGGCTCAAAAGAGTCAAAACAGCCCACACTTTTTGACTTCAATTAATAGATATATATTGTAAACAGTACAAAACAGTTTTGGAAATAGGCAAACAGCTGCGCATTTACTGCCAATTCTCTCTCTTCAAAAAGCTTTCAATTCTGATTCTTGTTGACCAATGACCACAGCACAGCTTTCAAACAGTCATTTCATTTGTTTCCAGCAGGCGCCTAGGCGTTTTCAACTTCAAACTGTCAAGGCGCCTGCCTAAGCGCCGCTTAGGCGGCGCCTTTGACAGCATAGTTGCAGAGTATATAGCTCAGGTAAGAATCTCTTCACACCTCTTTCCGTCTATATATTTGTATTTAGGCTCTAATTAATTTTAATTTTATTAATGATTCTATGACTCCCTTCTTGAAAATAAATTGCTGCTTTTAGGAAGGTTAAAGCAATTAAAAATTATGGCCAATGGTGTTTAATTGTTTTTCTTTGATTGTGTTTAAAGTACTCAGCTTTCTGAATTTTGCTGAATGCAGGAGGAAATGGATCGGAAGACTGGGTATTGGTGGTCACTTGACAGCAAGTTTATTGCATTTACGCAAGTTGATTCTACTGAGATACCCCTTTTTAGAATTATGCACCAAGGTAAAAGCTCAGTTGGTTCAGATGCACAGGAAGACCATGCTTATCCCTTTCCTGGAGCTTCAAATGTCAAAGTTCGCCTAGGGGTAGTTTCTGCCTCCGGAGGTCCTGTCAGTTGGATGCATCTTCATTGTGGGGGAACCGGTCAAAATTATGACGAGGAATATTTGGCCAGAGTTAATTGGATGCACGGTAATATTCTAACAGCTCAGGTTTTGAATAGGTCTCAAACCAAGTTAAAGGTCCTGAGGTTTGATATCAAGACAGGCCAAAGAAAAGTTATATTGGTGGAAGAACTTGATTCGTGGGTTAATTTACACGACTGTTTCACGCCTTTAGATAAAGGTGTCACCAAATATTCTGGAGGATTTATTTGGGCTAGTGAGAAAACCGGATTTAGACATCTTTATCTGCATGATACTAATGGCACTTGCTTTGGTCCCATCACCGAAGGTGATTGGATGGTTGAGCAAGTTGTTGGCGTGAATGAGGCTTCAGGGCTTGTGTACTTCACTGGAACTCTAGATGGACCTTTGGAATCGCACCTTTATTGTGCTAAACTATACCCAGATTGGAACCATCCGTTGGAGGCCCCAGTGAAATTAACTCATGGGAAGGGAAAACATGTCGGTGTGCTTGATCATAATATGCGCAATTTTGTTGATTTTCATGATTCCCTTGATTCTCCCCCAAGGATTTTACTTTGCTCTTTGCAAGATGGAAGTGTAGTTATGCCTCTGTATGAACAGCCAATAACTGTTCCTAGAATAAAAAGGCTTCAACTTGAGCCTCCACAAATAGTTCAGATACAGGCAAATGATGGAACTGTGCTCTACGGTGCTTTATATAAGCCCGATGAAACAAGATATGGACCTCCACCATACAAAACTTTGATAAGTGTTTATGGAGGTCCTAGTGTTCAGCTTGTATGTTATTCTTGGATAAATACTGTTGACATGAGAGCACAATATCTACGAAGCAAAGGCATTTTGGTGTGGAAGGTTAGTGTTCCTCTCTAGACACCTTTGTCAAGTGTCAACAACTATAAAAAATTATGAGGTCATATTCTGATTCCAAACCATTACGCTTACTTCAAATTACAATCTCATTTTATATGAACAAAAATGAATAAATGTGAGAAACGGCCTTTGATACATGGAACGTTTATTAACGTGTCTAGTGAGGCTGCATGTTATTAGGTTTTAACGTCAGTCTATTGATGGTCGACTCATGAGACTCTTTTTGTCATCTCCTTTAGGTTGTTTGAAGTTCATTTATTGCATAAGTACAATCGGTAAAATTTATCTTCACGGGTCAATATATATTTTTATTTGTCACTTTTTGCAGTTAGACAACAGAGGAACTGCTCGACGTGGATTGAAATTTGAAGCCTCTATCAAACGCAATTGCGGGCGAGTTGATGCGGAGGATCAGCTGACCGGAGCTGAATGGCTCATCAAACAAGGGCTAGCAAAAGCTGGCCATATAGGTTTGTATGGCTGGAGCTATGGTGGTTATCTCTCAGCGATGACACTTGCCAGGTTTCCAGATGTCTTCCAGTGTGCTGTATCCGGTGCCCCGGTTACATCATGGGATGGATACGACACATTTTACACCGAGAAGTACATGGGATTGCCTTCTGAAGATCCCGTAGGTTATGAGTACAGCTCTGTGATGCACCACGTGCACAAGATGAAAGGGAAGTTGCTACTAGTGCATGGCATGGTTGATGAAAATGTGCATTTTAGGCACACGGCAAGGCTTATTAATGCGCTTGTTGCGGCCAGAAAGCCTTATGAACTGTTGATCTTCCCAGATGAACGCCACATGCCACGTCGCCATAGGGACCGAATTTATATGGAAGAGAGAATTTGGGAGTTCATTGAGAGGACTTTGTGAGATAAAATCCATCTTCTTTTTATATGATGATGTTAATTTTTAGGCTAACTTCCTTTGGCATTAATAAAATCTGGGATGCCACCCATATCGTTTAAATGACTTCTTGTAGGAGCTTTCAGTTTGATAGCAAATTTACTTGAAATTTAGCCTCTTTGATGAACATTTTAAAATATTTATCATAGATGAGATATAGAATTCAAATAGTTTTGAATTTTGAATTTTGTGTGATCTCCAGTGAAATCTTATTAAATTATAAATATTTGTTTGAGAGTGCTGAGTTTAACAAGACAATATTTCTTCCTGAGTTACATGGTAGAATTTTGTCGTCTTGTTTTGAATTTAGGGAATGCGTTTCCTGTAAAAATTTGGAACAGTCAAAAATTTTACTTATTCTGCTTAAATTCAGAATGATTGATTTGACTACGAGATTTCTAGGATTTAAAAAAAAAAAAAAAAAATTACCGATGGAACAACCTTACTTTAGGACACCTTAATATCAATTTGCCGAAGGAAATTGCATTATACCTTGACATATTGTCAGAGATTCTCTGTTATTTCCGTGAGATTTGTCGTCTCATTTGCTGCACAACGAATGAATAGACAGCTGTGGAATTTCAAATTATAAGCTGTTCTGTATCCTTATGATATTATGAGTGGCAGAACTATGTAAAGGTGGCGATTAATTGTTAAAATTTATATTATAAATTAATTAAAAAAAGTTGGTTAATTAACAAGATGATTTCGATTTGTCCTTTTAAAATTGAAAATTCAGATTTAATCTAAGGTTCTGACCCTATGCGAAATTAGACAGAATAAATTAAGACAAGTCATAATTATTATTTTTTATGGATTCATAACATGCACCCTTAAGTCTAACAACAATAAAACAAAGCAAATATAACAATGCAGAAAATAAAATCAACACAACAATTTTATTAACGAAGTAGAAAACTCATGCGGGTAAAAAACCACTCCGGGTATCTAGGCTACCAGCCAAAATCCATTATAATGAGAAAAACTTATAGTGATGGTATAAGACTTATGGCAGTAACTCCGCCGACTCAAATACCTCTAAATTGTAATAACCGCGAAGAACTCCTCGAGCCCGCACCACATGGTTTTCTTTAGAATCTCTGAAGTCTCTGAGAGGATTAACTCTGCAAGCTTTGAATGCCGGAACTCCAACTATCAATCTTCCTCTTTGAGAATTCTGAAGATTTAGGAAATTGGGTTTGGTTGTGTTGACGGTTTAATAAGGAAAGATTTCACCAAAACAGAGAAGACGGAAAATCAAAAGAGTCTTCAAGGTGAAATACAAAAAGGTTGAAAAGTTAAGAAGATTTGAGGTTTAGAGAAATCTGTTTTCAACACTTATGAAGGTGGCTATAAGTTTGTTTATATAGGTAGGGAAAAGGTAAGGGAATCCAAGTGCTGATTTGGCTTAAAACGCGTCCAAAGTAACCTACTTACGCACGGACGTTCGAACGTCACTCGAACGCGTGCTTGTTCCGCAAACTCATTTGAACGTATTCTCATAGGCACCTCGAATGCAAACTCACTGGAAGGTTTCGTTCGAATGAAATGATGAACGCACTACGCACGGGAACCTTCTGCCAAGTTTCGTTCAAACCCAAACACGAACGTGACACGAACGCCGCTCGTTCGAACGCAAACACGAACGCATATCTGATTTCTTCATGCACAGTCTGCCAAACACCAGTCCAATTACTCCGAGATCTTCAAGACTCATTACAACTCAATTGAACTTATTTTGTTACGGACATTGCCAACAAATATGGAAATAATAATCTCTCACTTTGGTATTCCATGACAAAACACTACCTAATACAAAGACTACAATAAAAGACCCCAAAAAGAAAATAGCCAACTGTCAACCATTAAGACAATGACTTGTTACAATATGACTCGATCTAATATCTAATCAAGCAGTCTTGAAAGCGATGCCACCTCAGCCACTAATCTGCTCACCTGAAACATCCACAAACAACAATATATCGTGAAAAACATAGGGAATAAAAAGAACGGATGCAAACAAAATAGAAATCTCATGCATGGGTAGATATCCTACTACCAACTTAATTCAACTCCCCTAAAAATGAGATTCAAACAAAATGGAAATACTTACATACTTACTACTTGATGAACATTAAAAAATGTACACTTAATAAAATAGAAACTAATCATTTTACACTTATAATATCATTAATTCCCTTAATTTATCACATTTATAAAATAATAATTAAATTTATATTTTATATATTTTTATTGTGATTTTTATTATTATGTAGGAGAAATAATACTTTAGATGCATAACTAGAAAAATTTATGAGACATTTGGATTTTGGAGGCTAGAAACTTGAAAGTGCATTCTAATAGTGTACAATTTCGAAATTCCAACTTTGTGCAATTTTCGTAATTTGGCCATAACGGTTTACTCCAATATCGGATTGAGGCGATTCTAGTTCCAGATGAAAGAAGACTTAAATATCTACAATTTTTATGTTTACAAGAATTTCTAGCTCTTAGGTTTTTAATGTCGAAATTGGTGAAGACATCAATGTGTATTGTATATAATTTTAATTATTAGAAAATAAAAAAGTAAAAAATAAAAGTTGAAATGTCACTATAATATTTGTAAAATTATCAACAGAAAATAAAAAAAAAAATCAAAAAAGGAAAAGGAAAAAATTAATTGGTAAAAGTTTGTTGTTTGTATTTGATTTGGAAAGTTGTAATTAATAATTGAGAGATAAACACTTCTACTATAAATAGATGTGCTCGCTTTTCATTTTTCTTTATGCTTTCTTTCAAAGTTCTCTTATAGAATTTGGGAGAGAGTGTCTTGTATGTTTTATTTTTTAAGCTTTCTTGTAATTTTTTTTTTCAGTAATAAAATTATGCATGTTTTTCTTCAAATCATAAGTAGCTAATTTCATCCTGCTGGGGTTGTGGGAACACAGGAACTGGACGACGCATGCTGTCCCGGGCTCGCGGCACGGTCGGGAGTACGAAGTAGCCACGAGGGACTAAACCGGAGAATAATGGAGTCGCCACTCGGTGTGAACCGGGAAAATGAGATTTAAGGCCGCACTCACCCCTCGCAAGGGAAGACCTCAAACCGTTGGGTTCGGAATGGTCCCTTACTCATGCCACTTGTGATGAAAGGATTTATGTAATAATTTAATTAGGCTTAAGTAGCACTTATTTCCAAGAGTATCATGCTTCTAAATTCACATGTACAAAATGAAACTTACACATATATTTCACATCTAAGATTGCATGCTTGGAAGTACATCAAAGGAGCGACAAACATACAACTTCATTGGCATATTATTCAAGGAAACACAAGCACACATACTAACCACACAAGCACACATGTGAGCACCTTCTCAAGCGGTACGTGGAATTGTATCCCAAGTACAGACCGTACTACCGTCCATTCGGAATCGGCTATGGAATTTATGTCTGGGTTTCCATCCGATATACCACAAGAAATAATACTCAAATGTTATCATGACATAAGTATATGAATTGTAATACATTAAACACGCTGTATTCATACATGTGGGGATAACTACTAGGAAAACTATGTATGAAATCTAATGAAAATGACTCAGTTCAGTGGGTGTGCGTTCACGTAGCGTTTGAAACACGTTCGAACCGTAAACAGAAGGTTCGCGTTCGTATAGCGTTCGAGAACGCGTTCGAACGGAACCAGACCTGATGCATGATAAGACTAAGAAAGTGCGTGTGCGTTCACGTAGCGTTCAAGAACGCGTTCGAACGGTAAACAGAAGGTTCGCGTTCGTATAGCGTTCGAGAACGCGTTCGAACGGAACCAGACCTGATGCATTATGAGACTAAGAAAGTGCGTGTGCGTTCGTGTAGCATTCGAGAACGCGTTCGAACGGTAAATAGAAGGTTCACGTTCGTGTAGCATTCGAGAACGCGTTCGAACGGAACCAGACCTGATGCATGCAACATAAAGAATAAAGACAACAATGTCAAGCTCAGTATGTCCGATTAAACGTATCTTGCATTCAACCGAACACACATCAACCGGCGCGGCGAAGCATCGTGGTAAAGGGCTTTAACCCTTCCCCGTATGGGATCTTCCATTCCACTTACTAAGCCCATGCGCTCGATTGAATCATGCATACATAGAATTAAAACCAATAATATCAAACTAGTATGCCCGATTGAACGTGTCTTTCATTCATCCAATACCCACAACACACATCATACAAAAACAAGATTCAACAAATAATTAAAATACAATCAAAATAAATAACAAAAATCAAATAAAGATGAGTGTGAAAAGTACCCTCAGGTCTAACCTTTTAAGCCGTCTCTCGGACTCGCGTTTCACGAAGATCGAAATGGGTAAAGCTCCGCAACTTTTCTGGTTCACTGGTTTGCCTTTTCCTTCGCTGTTTGCTGCTCAAGCTACTGTTTCGACTCTGTTTTGCTGTTGTTTCCTTGTGGTTTCGCGGCCGTTTCCTCTGTATTTTATGCTTACTGTTTTTGGGTGGACTGTTTTGATGTTTCAATGGACTGTTTTGGGTGTTCTTTGTGGGTTTTAAGTGCAGTTTTTATGTTACTATTTTAGAGATAATTTTCGGTGTATGTAGCTGATGTTTTGATGGTTATAGGGGTTGTTAATGGCTGTTGTATTTTCGGTAATATGAGGGTGTTTGAGGGCTTGTTGTTTTCGGTAATGTGAGGGTGGGGGTGAAGAGAATTGTTTGTTATTTCTCTTGTGATTTGCGTTTGATGTCTAGTGTTTCTTGCTGTATTTTTCGTGTGAGTTGTGTGTATGAGCTAGAGGAGTGCATGTCTTGGTTAGGGGTTGTTTATATAGAGAAGGGCTAGGGCTTCACCTTGTCTCACAAGGAAGGGATTTTGGCATTAAAGAGAGATATGATTTGGTGTTGAGCAAGGAAAGTCAATATTGAGGGGGGACAAATCTTGGCTAGATTAGGAATACAAAATATTTAATTTGTTATGATTGATTTTAATTAGGCATGACATCTTTTTAATTTAGTATGTGATTTGTTTGGTTAGGAAGTTAATATATTTGATTTATCTTTAATAGGTATGATTATATTTTGTATTTTATTTAATTGGTAATTGTTTAAATATTTTATTTAATATTTAATGTTTAATTTAATTAAATTGGGATGTGTTTTATGGGCTTTGGGGGGCTAATTGGGCTGGGGTGCGAGGCTAGCAGCAAAACCAGAAACACCGACGCCGTTCGAACGCCAATTCGAACGCTACACGAACGTCCGCAATCTGCCTGAAGTTCGAACGAAGTAACGAACGTAGCACTAACGAAGACAGTGAACTTGTGAAATGAACTTGATGACGTACTTATTCTGAATTTCCCCTTCCGACCTCCGTTTCCCGCAATATCCTTAGCTAAAAAGGTAGTGCCTCCGACTGAGACTCATCATCGGGTTTCACATGTGAAAATGCAATGCCTACAGTCTCCCCCACTTTGATGGGACTTGTGCAGTGTGTGACTTTGAACAATCCTATCAAAGTTATGCAATGCATTTTTACTTACCTGGCTCGGCTGCTGCCTTGAGCTGAGTTGGTGCTGCAGCGGACCTCGATCCTGGGACGCGTCCCGATAATTGCAACCGACAATGGGGGCACCTCGACCCTGGGCACCTCGACCCAATACCGCTGACTATAGGGACCTCGCCCTCGAATTAATGATGTAGTGGGTACCTTGACCCTGGGCACCTCGACCCGGAACTACAACTGACAACGGGGGCACCTCGACCCAACACTGCTGACCATAAGGACCTCGCCCTCGAACTGATGATGTAGTGGGTACCTCGACCCTGGGCACCTCGACCCGGAACTACAACCGACAACGGGGGCACCTCGACCCTGGGCACCTCGACCCAACACCGCTGACCATAGGGACCTCGCCCTCGAACTGATGATGTAGTGGGTACCTCGACCCTGGGCACCTCGACTCGGAACTACAACCGACAACGGGGGCACCTCGACCCAACACCGCTGACTATAGGGAGCTCGCCCTCGAACTGATGATGTGTCTCCATACCCGGAGATGACATGATATGGGCCTCGCCCCCAAGCTGATATGGGCCTCGCCCCTTGGGACTCATCCCAAAAACTAAAATTGCGTTGACACTACTTGGCTCATTTCTGCCGCTTTCTCCTTTCTTCGAACCTGCGAACACAAAACAGAAACAAACACGAAGAGAATGCAATGTTACGTGTATGCATGAATGATTTTCTTATTCCGTTGGGTTAGGTCTTCTGCTAATTCCCGTGGTAACTGCTCGGTCTTCTCCCCCTCAGGTAAAGTATTGCTTCAATCTGTCTACGTTGATCGGCTCGGTGAACTTGTTTCCTTCCAAGTCTGATAGCTTCACTGCTCCATTTCCCATTACCTTCTGCACTATGTAAGGTCCTTCCCAGTTAGGTCTGAATTTTCCTCTCGGATCTGTTGTCGACGGCCTCGACTGCTTAAGTACCAAATCACCCTTTCTGATCTTGGTAGGACACACTTTCTTGTTGAATGCCCGAGCTAGTCTCTTCTGATACAACTGCATTTGATACAAAGACTTCGTTCTCTTCTCATATAATAGTGCTAACTGATCAAACCTCTGTGCGGCCCATTCCCGTTCCGGTAATTCTGCCTCTGCTAATACCCTCATAGACTGTATTTCCACTTCTACCGGCAATACTGCTTCCATTCCATAGACCAAAGAGTAAAGTGTGGCCCATGTTGCTGTTCTTACTGATGTTCTGTACCCCCACAAAGCATACGGTAATTTCTCGGCCCAATCTCTCCAATTTTATGTCATCTTGGCTAGAATCGTCTTTATAGTCTTGTTGGCTGCCTCAACTGCCCCATTTGCTTACGGCCGGTACGGTGATGACTTGTGGTGGCCTATCCCATACCTCTGTAACATTGCCTTCATCTCTCCTTGAAACTAGACCCCGTTGTCTGTCACTACATGATGCGGCATACCATACCGACAAATGAGGTTCCGAGCTATAAACTTTGCCATCTGCTTTGCTGTGTAATTACGGAATGATTCGGCTTCCACCCACTTCGAGAAGTAATCTACTGCCACTACTATGAAGCGATGCCCATTTGATGCATTCGGTCAAATTTCCCCAATCATATCAATCCCCCATGCTGAGAAGGACCACGACTTTGACAACCCGTGCAATTCTGTGTGCGGCAAGTGATTCAAATTACCATGTGCTTGACAGTCATGACAGTGTTTTACCATCTTCGCGCAGTCTGTTTCCATGGTTGACCAATAAAAACCTTGTCTCACTATCTTGCGGGACAAATTCAACCCGTTCATGTGCGGACCACATACCCCGGCGTGTATTTCTTCCATTACATGCTGAGCTTCTTCTTTTCTCAAACACTTCAACTGAATACCATTTGCCTGCCTCTTGTACAGTTCCCCTTTCAAAATCACATACTGGGAAACTAACTTCTGAATGGCTATTCTGTCTTTTCTGCCTGCCCCTTCCGGGAGTTCACCATGTTCCAGATACCTCTGAATGTCATAATACCAAGGTTTACCGTCGTCAACCTCAACTTCCAGAATTCTTTCTATCTCATAAACAGGTTTACTTGCTGTTGTCAGTATCAACGGTCTTATCACTAACTTTTCTGGATTTTCCCAAGTCGCTGCCAGTGTAGCCAATGCATCTGCCATCTGATTCTCTTCTCTTGGTAAGTGCTGAAACTTACACTCGGGGATAACATGTGCCAATTTTCTGAGGTGAAAAAGGTAAGGCTTCAACCGTTCTTCCTTCAATTCCCATTCTCCTCGTATCTGCTGGACTACCAACATAGAATCTCCGTAGACTTCCACACTCCCGGCCTTCAAGGCTATCAATGTTGTCAAACCAAAAGCACATGCTTCATACTCGGCCATTTTATTAGTCACCATGAATGTCAACCTCTTGGCTAAAGGAAAAGTCTCTCCCACAGGGGTAACTATCACGATCCCAATTCTGGCTCCCTTGTAATTCACTGCTCCGTCAAAAAACATCTTCCACCTCTGAACTGTTATCGCTTGGATCTCTTCATCTAGAAACTCAAACTTATACTGATCCCCCTCAATATGTTGCAATGCCAGGAACTCTGCTACTGCTCGCCCCTTGATCACTTTGGAGGTGAGATACTCAATGTCAAACTCTGTCAACAATACCAACCATCTGCCCAATTTTCCCACTAGTGAAGGCACCGAATGAAGATATTTCAGAGGATTCTCATTTTCCACCACCTGGATCTTGTAAGACTGGAAATAATGTCGTAACTTTCTGGAAGCCCATAGCACTGCAAGACAGATCTTCTCAACCTCCTGATATCGAGCCTCATACGGGAGCATCTTCTTATTCAGATAGTAAACTGTATGTTCTACCCCTGTCTCATCTGCCTGTACCATCATAGCCCTCAGTGCTTCTGATTCTATAGCCAAATACAATATCAAAGGTCTGCCCGGTCTCGAAGGTTTCAATACAGGTGGCTTTACCAAGTACTCTCTGATTCTGTCGAAGGCGGCCTGACACTGTTCATTCCATCTCACTGGCTGATCTTTCCTCAACAGTTTGAAGATAGGCTCACATACCGATGTCAACTTGGCAATAAACCGACTGATATACTGAATCTTCCCCAAGAATGCTCCGACTTCTTTTTCTGTCTTCGGTGCAAGCATTTCTGTGATTGCCTTGATCTTTTCGGAGTCTACCTCTATTCCGCCCATTCCCACCGTATGACCAAGCAATTTCCCTGATGTCACCCCAAACACACATTTCTTGGGATTTAGCCGCAGGTTGTATCTGTCAACCCTCTGAAGAAACCTTTCCAATGCTTCAATATGCCCAACCCTTGTTTCTGATTTCACCATCATGTCATCTACATACACCTCAATCTCCTTGTGCATCAAGTCGTGGAAAAGTGTAGTGGCCATCCGCTGATAAGTAGCTCCCGCATTTTTAAGCCCAAACGGCATCACCTTGTAACAATAAGTACCCCACTCGGTAAAAAATGCTGTCTTGTGTTTATCTTCCTCAGCCATGAGAACCTGATTGTAACCTGAAAATCCATCTGCAAATGAATACATAGCAGACAAAGCCGCACTATCAACCAGAACATCTATGTGCGGCAGAGGAAAATCATATTTCGGACAAGCTTTGTTGAGATCTCTGTAGTTCACACACATTCTGACCTTCCCATCTTTCTTCGGTACCGGTACTATGTTAGCCAACCATTCAGGATACTTTACTACGTCCAGGAACCCCACATCTATCTGTTTCTTAACTTCCTCTATGACTTTCTCAGCCCATTCTGGTCTCATCCGTCGGAGTTTCTTTTTTACTGGTCTCATATTCGGATAAGTTGGTACTGTGTGCTGGGCAATGTTTCTGTCTACCCCAGGCATGTCCTCAGGCAAGTAAGCAAAATAAATGTCTTTATTATTGGATAATGCGGAAGTACATTCAAACAAATCAGGAAGGTAAATGTCTTCATCATCTATAGACACTTCTTCCTCTGCAATCAGATCTTCCTCAGGATTTTCGTCCTCTCCCAGAGTTAGGCTCTCCAACTTCATCAGTTATTCCTCCCAATTCTCTTCTTCTTTCTCCACAATTTCTTCAACTATCAGTTTCTTACCCAACATATCCTGGAAGATCTCAAACCCAGGTACCACAATTCCATTAACTTCCACAGGTCGGGCTCCCCTTGATATCCTGAAGCTTTCACAAAACATTCCATCAGTTTCAGGCCCTTTTTCTTGACCTTTGGCTTTTCTTCATCAGACTGGTACCCCAAACCCTTCCGAGTAGTCTGTCCTCTGAAATCTGGCAATTTTGAACCTTTACCCGGCTCAAACTTCATTTTCTCCATAATCCTAGCCACTCTAGGATCCACCCATTCCTCAAAAGTAGCTGACACCTGGAACCTCGTGAAGGGTTGTATCTCCAAGGCAGCCACGACATTATCTAACTCAGCCCGGATGGTGACAACTTCTCCCTCATACGGGAACTTGATCATCTGATGCAAAGTGGAAGGCACGCCCCCAAGTTTGTGAAACCAAGGCCTTCCCAACAATAAGGCGAAAGTAGCCGAGATGTCCAGTACTGTAAACTCGACCTCATCTTCAATCGGTCCTACCTTGACCATAGCCACAAAGGTACCCTCAACTCCCTTTTTACTGTCATCATAAGCCTTAATAGTCATACTGGAGGGGTCCAAGTCTATTGCTTTCATACCCAATCTCGCCAGAATTTTCAACGGGCATACATTGATGGATGAACCGTCATCAACCATTACACATGAAGTTCTCTTGCCCCTCACCTCGGCCCTGA